>JAJOOE010004551.1:0-71572 GCA_036250405.1 Solanum raphanifolium
CAAACACTTTTTGAGACACTAAAATCAGTGTTGATGTTTTCCTCTCTTTTTCCATGTTGTTCCTCATCATGAATATTAGTTCTTTGGTCTGTATATATAGGCAGGGGCTGTTGTTACTGTGACTTTGTCCAGTGGTTTCCTCGTCAGATTGTATGTTTTTCTTATCTTCATATGTAATAGGTAAAACTTCATTCAGCTCAACATATAACTGGATACCTTTTTGGTTTGTGATCACAGTGGGCAAGCTTTCTGAAATTTCCTGGTCAGATAAAACGTTCTCCTTTACATCACCATAATGTTCTTGATCTGCAGTTATCTTGGTGGCTTGTTGATCAACATCCTTAGAGTTGGCGTCATTCGGGCAGTTTTTGTCTTGTTGTGCATAGTCTACTATGTCAGCCTTCAATATCTGGTTTATTAATTCTCTTTCTTCTTTTTCAAATATCTTTTCCCATATTATTCTTTTTAATTCTATAATGTCTACATTCTTTAAAATATATAAAATAAGTGTCTTATATGCTAGTATCATTTCATCATGTATGGACATATTCATGATTTTTAAATCACAATTCCCTTATACCATATGCATAACAAATGATCTATATTAGATTACTATAAACTAGATTATTTTAACATGTTTTCCGGTCACTGTTAACACCGTACTTTCAAAGGTACTTACTTCCTAACAGCGCCTCAACAGCGTTTACTCCCCTCACGGCTTCTCTTGCCTATGGTTTCAACTTTAGGATGGCATAGTCTGGAAGTTTTTCCTTTTTTCCTCATGTTAACAAACTAAAAAACATGCTTAAATAATTCTAGTATATAATAACTAATATAAACTTATTTAATCATGCTTATGATATTCAGGAATTAAATAGATTTTAGTTACACATAATCATAAATATATATACCTGTGTGATATCTGGAATATTTTGATCCATAGCTTGACTTTTGAAACTGATATATTTTTATTGAGAGTATTTTGATTACAAAAGAGAGGCTTGCTTTCCGTGTAGAAAGTCTTGCCTATCTATGCCGCAATGGCTATCTATTTATACAAGAGAAAATACTATTCCTATATTACAGCTGTCCACTAACTTTACATTCCACTATCTTCTACTTTACTTTACATCTTACTTTACATCTTTAGTACTATTCACACTTTTGTACCTATTACCATTAATCTAACACGTTGCTACTACTACTTTACATAAAGCTTCCCACTAACTCTTTAAAGTCTCCACTATCTTCCACTATCTTGACTATTTTGTCTCTTACCACTAAATTGTTTTTCCACTAACTTGTCTGATAACTTTCTCTTTTTATCTTGTCGGCTTCTTGTTGCTTCTTGCCTTTACTCCAGCTGTACGTCTGGGATTACGTTATCTTCTCCTTGGCATTTAGAACATTGATGATCCGGATATTTGTGTCCAATAGTTTTGCAATATCTTGTCATTATTTCTGTTGAGATAAAGTTCTTTCCCACCACCATTTGGAAAAAAATGTCATATTTCACAATAATGTTAATTACATCTATAGATACTTGTACCAACGTTGGATTATAGTTAATTAAAAGAGTTAGGAGCCATTTGGTATATGAATGAGATAGACAACATTATCCCATGAATTGAGATATATCCCATGAGATTTTGTTCCATCATTGTTGTAATGATTGGATAAATAATTCTAAATGTCTTCCTATTGTGGCTTTATGGCCTGAAATTGCTCGGGCTGCATGTTAATTAACATTGTTATCCGTAAAATTTAACCACGAGTCTGCAAAAATTGTTTGGCGCGCAATAGAGTGTTTCATTTCTTACAAAGTGATGGTGGCCTAATGTGACTCTCTTACTGGAGTTTCTACTTTAGAAGAGGATGCAATGGTAACATCCATGGGAGAACCATTAAGATTCAAACTTAACCATTAAGAAATATGAATGGATCTTAATATTGCATCAGCTTCTAATGTAGAAAGTCTCGTCAGAGAGCCATAAATTGGGCCCATCATCACCTTGTAAGAAATGAAATGCTCTACCGTGCGCCAAGTAATTTCTACAAACTCAAGGTTAAATTCCATGGATCACAATGCTAATAAATGTGTACCTTTGAGCAATTTCATGTTACCCTATGGTAAGTATGGGAAGTAGAAATGTAGTGTCAGGAAGTGTAAGGAGCAAATCTCTACAACACTAACACAACTGGTGGTTAGTATGTGATGTTTCAATAGGAGCACTGCGAAAAGTACTTGTTAGGACAAAAAATATTCAAGTGTCAAGGTAGAAATGCAAACCTCAAACAATAAGTAAGAAAACAAACGAGAAATATACCAACAGACACAAACAATTAATGTGGTTTGGTCAATCGACCTACGTCCTTAAGAGGAGATGAGCAATCCACTATATAAAAGAGAGTACAAAATATAGAGAGGAATAACCTCACACAATTCCCTCGGAATACAAGGAGGTTCACACAAATGTTAACATAACACTTATATCACACAAATTCTCCCCCTAAACAATTTTGTAGAGGAAACGGTTGAAATATCTGACCATATCATCTAAGAGATAAAGTAGTTAGAGAGGACTGTTTCTGTATTTCGTGGAGCACAATTTTATTAGTTAATTATATTCTCAATATGCCACCGCACGCATGGGCCTGATTCTTTTTTTTCATGGGCCAAGCATGTAAAAATTCTTTTTGATATGATTGGTACCGTTCCCATGGCATCTGCCTACTCTAATACCATGTTGAAGTGTGTTGACATCTAATCTAAAATCTTAAACTCTTATAGAGAGCACACTTTTATTAGTTAATTATGCTCTTAACAATGCTAACGATCTAAGGGAAGTTTATGCCCTTGTATTGACCAGGTTGACATCACTAACTACATGCATGTGTTATATGCTATTGAGCGAAATCTTGTATTGCATTTCAAGTTAAATAACTATTCTAATTCTTGGAACAAGTCACTAGAATATTTGTCCCTCTTCTCAAATTATGTTTCTATTGGGAAGTCAGGTGAATTTATGTTATGTCTATTTTATTCTCCTCTAGTTTGTTTGTTTATCTTTTCCGTAGTATTGCAAATTACGGATATATTACTATATTTTGGCTATAGCCATGCCAGAGCTCTTACGGTCTGCCAAACTGGCTGTAGAGGATGGTACTGCTAAATAGTGCTAATGGCCATAACATGACATACGTCAAGCAGTTATTCGACTGCATAGTACCAACTTTGGTGGAAGCTTTGCATAAGGTTGACTTGAACTGATAAGTAATTAATAGAGATGCAAATGATTGTTGAACTTGCAGTTTAATCCTAATTACTTCTTAAAATATATAGTGCGATTTTACTGTTACTCTTTCTCACGACCTTTAACATTTTAATCTTATTATGTATATGTTATTATGTAGTCTTCTATGGACTTTAGATATCTGGACTACTCTTGGTTGAATGTCAGGTCTGAAGAAATGTGGACGAGATAAAGCAGGTAATCATACCCAGTTCAAGTCAAACAGGAAAACAGCAGAGAGAGCAAAAGTTGAAGACTTGTATTCCTATGTTGGTATGTCCCTTATTGTTTCTAATGTAGCTCTTGCAAGTAAGTTCTTTTAATTTGTCTTATATCTCAGTCTTATTAACTTTCCCACCTACATATGTTAAGAGCAAGGATAAATCAGCTGAAGAAAGTACAATAGCAATTTACATCATTGATGGAAGTGGCTTTAAAGTAACTGTACTTTGTTAATGCTTGTCTTTACTTGGGGGGTTATGATATTAGTTTAGATGTAACTGTTTTTTCCTTTGAAAACTAGGTATTGTGACACATCTCTTCCATTCCTTTGGGAAACATGCAATGATGAGAGACTAGATGTTAGACAGGTTTGTATATACTAAGTGATTGTGGCTTATTTTAGATAGTTTCAACATGCTATTTCATTTATCTAAACCCCACTATGTCATATCCTGGCTTCTATTTATGGAATTTGTGTATATGCAGAACACGATGGGGAAATAGAACGGGGGCAGGTGCAACGTGTTCCTACTTTAACTTCATTTCATTACCTTTATTGAGAGGCTCTATCAAGACTTGATGTTGATTTAAGGCATCAGAATGTTGTTCTACGTGAGAATGTAATGGCCTATGATAATGTTGTTTCAGCATTAGGGAAAATCTCTAATTTTCACCATGACAGCGTTGACTCGGCCCAAGTACTTTTCTACTTCGATGTTCTACTAATCACATGCAGTGTAGTTTCTAAAGTGGTATTCATTTATTTTATACAATTTTCTTTAATTTTGTTATACATACAACCTTTGATTGTTGTAGGAGAACCTTATAATAACCTTGTTATGATTTCTTCGATTTTCATATCCGTAGCTTTTTTGACAGGTTATTCTCTCTTGGCTGATGACCAACTTTATTTAATAGCCAAAAGGCAAACTTCTAGTAGGATGATTACTCTGTTGAGGCAGCTTTAACAAACAGTGCCACCAGTCTCTCTAGAAGCGAACAACATTTCTCCAATGAGAGCTAGGTACAATCCTCGGTATTTCAAAGCCACGACAGATAATTCTCTCCACATTCTTGGCTGATGGCCCTTACCAAGCATGCTCAACTCTAGGGTTCCCTCTAGCTCTTCTTACATTCTCCAAATTATCTTGAAAAACCTCAAACCGTGCCTTTCCCATTGGAGCAATTCTCATATACAGATGAATTGCAGTGAGTGTAGTTAGACTTTTCACTTACAATCACTACAATTCATCTGTGTATAAGAACCGGTCTAATGGAAAAAGCGTTTTTTGAGGTTTTTCAAGATAATATAGAGAACGTATAGAGAGCTAAAGGGAACCGTAGAGTTAAGCATGCTTGGTACGGGGCATCGGCCAAGAAAGTGGAGAGCATTATGCGTCAACGTCGTGGCTTTGATATGCCTAGGATTGTATCCAGTTCACATCTGTTAGTGCCTTTATATATGTGTGGCTTCATTCTTTTTTTCACTAGGTTAACATATGATGTAGAGGAGAAGGCTACAGCTTCTAATATGCTATGTTGAAGAGCTAAAGGAAGGTTTCTACCCTTGTATGGACCATGTTGGCATCTCCAATTACTTGCATTACCTATATACTATTGAGTGAAATCTTGTGTTGCATTTTGATTTAAATAAGTATGTCAATTCTTAGAAAGAGGTGCTCCAATATTTGTCCCCCTTCTGAAATTTTGTTTCCTTCTAGAAGTCATGTGAATTTTGTTATGTCTATTTTATTCTCCTCTTTAGTCGTTTTATGAAATTTTGCATGCGAGTTTGATCTGATACTAAAATATATGCAAGTATGTTGAATTCATTGAATGGACAGAAGACTTGGTGGAACAATGGTAGTGTACTCCTCTCTAGAACATGAGAGAGACAGACTGCTGATACGCTCAAATTACACCTCCCTAAAGAAGCGTAAGTGATCGTTATCAAGTAAGGAACCCAACGAGTAGGTTGGGGTGGATCCCACGAGGAATATGGTTTAGACTTAAGTTCAGCTTACGATTATATTCTTTTAGTCAACGTACTTCCAAAACAAGTAATTAAAGGTGGGGTTTGTGATACAAATTCTGAAATTTTATGTAAACAATTAGTTAGCACGATTCAAACTTTTGTTGTTATCAAGATGACAGAGAAACTAGGGTGTACGTGTTCACCATAAGCTCATAACACAATAATCCTAGTAATAGTAATGCTTTCCTAGTCTATTACATGCAAAGTGATCAGTTAGGTATCTCTAATTCCTTGGTCCGACAACTAGAGAATTTCACCCCACACCTTGGTCTGGCTTCGTGTGTATAAATTACTAACCCTTACCATTACCTCATACTAGAAATCACATCGATGTATGGCTAAGTTTTCACCCTCACACCTATCGACATTAGACTATTAGATAGTATCACACTAAATCTACGTTGATGATTCTTTTATTATTAACTACCTCCTTGGTCCAGCAAGTAGCAACAAGACGAGTTCTAACGTGTGCACTCGTTAAAAAGACTTCTAAACGAAAGAATTATCAATGCATGCAATAATACTATTCAAGAATTACTTAGTTACTATTCATACTTTGTTACTCGCTCATGGTTCCCACAACCCTAGTTGTGGATTTAGTTACCCATAGTAGCAAGAACACAATTCATATTTTAGATGAAGAAATCATGAACTTACGTAATGAGAAGAATAAACCCAGAATCTCAACTTGAATTTCGAAGTCAAAATCTTCAAAATGAACTTAGGAAATTAAGAATTGCTAAAGTTGCAAGTTAATCTCCAAATCCAAAAACTAGAACTAAAATAATAAAGTCTAACCCCCTAAAACGAGGTTTACATGCCCTATATATATAAAAACGAGTCCTAACTAAAAAGGAAACGAAATAAGGAAATAATGTTTCAGGACGCGGTTTCGATCTACGACACTGACCTATGGACCGTGGATTGACCTACGGTCCGTAGGTCCCTTCCATGCCTCAGGACTTAGGCAATATTTTCAGCTTCAAAATCTTCATCCTTTGACTCAATCGACGGATCAACAATACGGACCATGGTTTGATCTACGGTCCATGGATCCTCCTCCGTAGCTCCATACTTAGAATCTTGAAAATTAGGTACTTGAACCCCCTCTCTGAATGATTTGACGAAACTGCAGTACGGCCCATAGGTCGATCTACGGTACGTCGTTTGCAACCGTGGTTCCACACTTAGTCAAGAATTTCCTGATCTCCTTCAAGCCTTTGCTCATCCATCTATGATCACTATCTACGGAACGTGATTGGACCTACGGTCCATCAATGACATCCGTAGATGCCCTTTTCTGCACATTCTTCAGTTATGTCTCTCAACTTCCGCATCTGAACTTATTTCCTGCAATCATGATAAAAACATATAAAAAAACCAATACAAAATGGCCCTAGACACACATAACTCTTAAGTGAAATATATTAAAAATACCGTAAAGTCACGGTATATCAACACCCTCAACTTAAATTCGTTGTTTTGTCCTCAAGCGAGGCACTAAGACTCTAAACGACATGTGTATAGAAGCAAGCAATCCAAGCACAAGC
Organism: Solanum raphanifolium; assembly: GCA_036250405.1. Classification (NCBI taxonomy): domain Eukaryota; kingdom Viridiplantae; phylum Streptophyta; class Magnoliopsida; order Solanales; family Solanaceae; genus Solanum; species Solanum raphanifolium. The sequence continues at coordinate 7,101 of JAJOOE010004551.1, forward strand.
AATCACATGGCTCTCTACCCCGACTCTCTTTTTGAGTGCAAATCTTTTCTCTTAGACTCAACAAGCTAACTTGTGCAGATCAAAACATTACAAAGATCGATCAATCAACACACAATGTACAATATTTTACTATCACCAAGGTACCAACTTTCCGACAATGTAACTAGTTCCCTTACTCCATACGAAATCCCTTTTTCACACAATAAATATGATTTTTATGTACAAGGATTCATTCAACACTCATGCTCATAAGTAATTTCAAGTACAGTTAGTGCTCAATACCATAGGTTTGCCCTTATTTTCACTGCTTAGACTTTCCAAACTAGTTGCTAGGATCACGATAGGACTTTCTTAGATTGTAGCGTAGGCTCAATGTCAGGTGTGGTACATTTGGGTACTTTTTTAGTGACTTTTTGCCCTCCTTGACATTGCATTGTCTTTTTTCTTAACCTTTTCCTTGACCTATTCTTGACATCCTTCCATTTTAAGCTCTTTCCCATATTTGTTTGCGCATGGATGTGACTTTAGACTTTGCAGCCTTTTATTTTTCACTTTCTTCTTCTTCCTTATTTTTCAATACTTTTATTCATTTTGTTTAGAACAAAGTCACATCCGCTTCTCTTTTTTTTTCCTTTTTCAACACCAAACTCTTTTCACACCCATGTTTCTTTTGGTTTCGCACAATATCCAAAAATTGAGGTCACTCTTTGCATTAGCCATCCTCAACTTAGGCTTTTGACCTAAGTCGGGGTGCACATGTCCAAGGAGGGACCAGGGCCAAAACACTAGATTACAGGAAGGTGAGTTAGGGGTTTAGAAAGAAATGATCTAATTCAGGCTCAAAGCATTTGGATCAAAGGGAGCATTTATTTCATCTGGTTGGATTTTTTTAGGCAATTAGTGCACTTATATGAACAAGGGCCTATGATCACTTCCTAGCCTCTAGAGTAGATTATCTTAGCAGGACTAACCGGGCAAGTTCTAGATTGGCTCAAAAACTGTTTGAACAATCAACTATTCTCACACACTCTTGGTACATAGTTTCATTATCAGATTACCCAGTTCAAGTTTTAGCTTAAGTCATGAAATCAAGTTGGTTCACTATCATGTCATACTCAGAGCCAACACATTCAACTCATTCTAGCCTACAAATTTTAGCACATATCACAAGTTTTGGATGGGTATCATTTTTTCAAAAAGCTTATGCCATCATGCTTCATTCTTTCTCATGCTTACGCACATACAATCCTAACACATGTTGGTTCAACCGATATTAAGCAGTCTCTTGGGGGAAAAGAACACATGCAAGAAAACCCCAAGAGAGGATTATCAGTTGGGTTACTCAGACTTCACCCTATCACTCACAATCCATTTACCCCACCCCAACAAAAAATTAGTGCAATTGTCCCCATGCACACAAAAAACATTAAAAAGTAATGGATTGGGTGAAGCAAACTTGTGGCGCAAAGCGCCGACGAACTATCACCAAGTAGGTGGGTCCGATTTCCCGGAGCCCGCTGGAATAATACCTGGGTCACCCTCAGTAGTGCCCACATCATCTATCTCAGCACCATCAGTAGTGCTAGCACTCACTCTAACTGCACCATTAGTGGTGCTAACATCATCTCCCACGGCAGTCATGGCCTTAGTGGTGGGCCTAGAATTTGAGGCTCCAATAATACTCTCATGAGCCCTCTGTTGGCGCAACTCCTCATCTACAATGGAGGCTGTCCTAGCCTGCTCATTTTGCTGACGTTCCCGCCTCCTAGCTCGAGCATCCTCAGTGGTGTCAGAAATGTGACTAGAGTGGTTCCTCTTTACTCGAGCACGGGTGGGCTCAAGCTGTGCTATGTCATCGCTGAATAAGGCATCAAGCATGGTGTCATCAGCCAATGCAATTGGTGCAGACTCTGGCTCATCTGTGGGTGTGGCAATGATGGCATCAAGGTCGGCCTGGAGACTGTCTAACTCGGTCTGAAAAGAGGACAAATCGGTAGCAGGGGCTGGTCGCTCGAGGACTCTCAACTCAAAAGCATCTAGGCACTTATGAATGGCCTAGACCTTCTGGTCCATCATGGTTTCCATCCTCCGCTCCATCCTAGCCTCAGACTCTGCAATAGACTTTTGTATCCATGGCTTCACATGATAAAGCAGTGTGGCCATCTGTGCCTCCAATTTCTGAACTCGGGCCAAGGGCACCACAGCAGCTCCTGAAGACAGGGTTACTCTGGATGAGCTACGGGTTCGACTAGCGGCCTAAGATAGGGAGGCCGGGGTATCATCAATGTGGGCTGGAAAGGCAAGGTCATCACCCTGCATCTACTCCACATTATCTACTAAATTTGCTCCCAAAGGGAGTATTTCGACCTGCGACTCCCAGTGTGGTGCCGCCATATTAGCCTCATCCCAAATCAGGCTTATATCCAGGGTCCCGTTGCCCGGATCAACTTGTCACAATGCCAGATCACCACTCCAGAGTCCCTGCATAACTGAAAGATTAGGCAAGGAAAAGGGTAAGTGGTGGAGGCCTTGAAAGCCCTCTCACGAATCTCCGCAATGATCATGCGGGCAAAATTAATCTCGAACCCAGCAACCAATGATGTTACCATAATTGCGCGGTCCCAAGTGAGTGCATTATCAGCCTTCGTGGGAGAAACCCGATTCCTTACCAACAACCAGAAAAACTTAGCCACAAATGTGAGAGTGGCTTTCTTGATGCTTAAGCCCAGAGTGGTGACCTACTCGGCTCGCTCTTCGTCAGTAGCAATATAACGAGCCAACCAATGTAATACAGTATCCCATTTTTTGGTACTCCGCTGGAACTCCCCGCCCCGCACAATGTCCCATCTGTAGTCAAATTCGTGCGTATTGAGTGCCCAAGTATGGCCAGGGCTATGGACGTAGAGGAACCGACATATGGTGTTCTCAGAGATATCCATATAAAACCCTCGCACTAGTGTAACCTGGAGTGGTGTATGGGCTCTGGGATTGGCCATTTTTCTGAATAGAGCCTCGAAGAGTGGCTGTGTAGGAAGCATAGAACTCCTTCACGATCTTCTTGTTGTATGTTCCTAGTTACTTGCCCATCCACTCACACTTATGATTTTCAAAGAGTAGGTGGATGTTGCGTACAGTTTGTAGGCTCCCTGTGAGAACCCTGTGCTCCTCTGTGATTAGCCGGGCCATATTTTTTTTTTCATTCAACATCTTGGCATCCCTGTAGATCTACCATTGTCCCTCTTCGCACCATCTATTAGGCTCTTCAGCAACCGGAGCAGGGTCGGTGTTAGGTGGAATTGGAATTTTTCCCGAACTAGTAGCCTCATCAGACGAGGCAGCCTTATCATGTGAACTGGAACCAGTGGCGGAGCCGAAAGCAAGGGCAGACTCAGAGCCGGAAGCAGAACCAGACTCAGAGCCAGAAGCAGAACCAGTCGGAGACCTGATCATATGTTCTCCTTATCAGACTAGGAGACAGTGACTACGTCAGTAACCACCTGTCGGGATTGATTCCGGGTAGCACGAGGTGTAGTAGAAGATGTCCTTGTGGACAGTGGAACATATGCGGGATCCTTCTCCGCATCCACGTCTTCTTCAATCAACCAAAAAGTTGGCGCCACAGATTTTGTTTTGCCCCTCTTTGTATAGGTCACTTGTTTCTTAGGAGCCATGGTACTTGTGGATGTATAATTAGTACCAAAATAAACCAATAATACACTCGAAAGAATTTTAAAACTAAGGACTAACCAAAACAAAGAACCAAAAAAATTTCAGACAGTGTCTTCAGTGGTCACCTACGGTGGGTATCTATGGTCCGTAGGTTGACCTACCGTCTGTGGATCCCCTCCGTAGATCAAAAGTCCTAAATAAGTGGGCTCTAATGGGAACTACGGATGTGCAGAACGGTTCGTAGATTGACCTACGGACCGTAGTCCACCTCTGTGGTTCCACACTTAGCTGAGTTGCTATGTGCCACCAACCACGGACCTAATCTACGGTCCGTAGATGGGGTCTCGTGGATCAGTTCTGTGCCACGTATCAGACATGCTACAATTTGAACCCCAATTTTACCTATTTCAAAAATTTACCCTAGTTTTAATCATGCATTTCAACATAATTTATGCTAGTTCATCATTCTAAGGATTCCAGTTACTCAATTTTCAACAGGTGTGCATACGAGACTAAGATCCCTAAGTCGAAACTTGCATTTAGACTCTTATTTCACTAATTTTACACAATATGAAGACACACAATCACAATCTATCTTCCCAAGGGTGTTTATACTTTTAGTTTAGCATGCATTTTCATACAATAACTACCCAAGGTTAAGACCCAAATCCTGACTTTCTTTAACATCAATGAATCAAAAATTTAAAGTGAAGGGAAAGTCAAATATTTTACAAGCAAAGGAAATGGGGTGATTGTGTGATGACTCTAGACTTCCAACAATCTTTTTACTCACCTTTTGCACCGAACCCGGATACCAGAACTCTGAAAATGAGGATGAAGGGATTTCGGGGGAAAGGAGAGTGATTTGGGAAATGGAAGGATGAATGTGGAGTGATTAAAGGGTGAGTGGTGGTAATATAGAGAGATTTTAGGAATTTGATGGGTTTAGAAACGGTTAGGATGTAATATTAGAAGTGGGAAATGATTTGAAAATGGGGGGAATTTATTTAAAAGGGGTCAGGGTCAGGTCAGGGAGAACTAGTGTTTGGACCCCCGAGACTCCTTCTATGGTCTGTGGGTCGACCTACGGTCTGTAGATGGGATCCGTAGGTCACTCTCACACTTAGAAAATTCAGAGAACTTAACTGGGATCTACGGACGCCATTCACGGTCCGTGGAATGAATCACAGACCATAGATGGGGTCCGTAGACCTCTGCAACAGAATTTTTCCTGCAGATGTTTGCTTTTCACCCCTGCACATGTAGCAACTCCACTTACTCAATTTTCAACTTGCATTTAGACTATTATTTCACTGATTTTACACAATATGAAGACACACAATCACAATCTATCGTCCCAATGGTGTGTATACTTTTAGATTAGCATGCATTTTCAGACAACAACTACCCAACGTCAAGACCCAAATCCTGACTTTCTATAACATCAATGAATCAAAAATTCAAAGTGAAAGGAGAGTCGATTACCTTACAAGCAAAGGAAATGGGGTAATTATGTGATGACTCTAGACTTCCAAAAACCTTTTTACACGCCTTTCGCACCAAACCCGGACATCGAAACTCTAAAAATGGGGATGAAGGGATTTTGGGGGAAAGGAGAGTGATTTGGGAAATGGAAGGATGAATGTGGAGTGATTAAAGGGTGAGTGGTGGTAATATGGAGAGAGTCTAGGAATTTGATGGGTATAGAAACGGTTAGGATGTAATATTAGAAGTGGGAAATTATTTCAAAATGGTGGGATTTTATTTAAAAGGGGTCCGGATTGGGTAAGGCAGAACTAGGATTTGGACCCACGAGACCCCGTCTACGGTCCGTGGGTCGACCTACGGTCTGTAGATAGGATCTGTAGGTCACTCTCACACTTAGAAAATTCAGAGAACTTACCTGGGATCTACAAACGCCATTCACGGTTAATGGAATGAACCACGGACCGTCGATGGGTTCCGTAGACCTCTGCAACAGAATTTTTCCTACAGATTTTTGCTTTCACCCCTGCACATGTAGCAACCTTTAGGCCATTCTTTTCACATTTTCTGGACACTTTTTAGGCACGGACACTATGCTATATCTAGCCAACACTAAAACAAAAATAAAGAACCTATCTAAAGGAATACAGAAAAACAAATAAACAAAGAAAACTACTAAATCGAAAAGAAAAACCTATAGTTGGCTAGATTGTACATCTTGGGTTGCCTCCCAAGCAGCGCTTGATTTAACGTCGTAGCACAATGCAAGCCTCTTGATTACTCAGACTTTATCAAGATAATAGACCTCAACAACTTCTTGCACACTTTCTGCGTTTCCCAGATATATCTTGATCCTTTGCCCATTTACCTTAAACCTTGTTCCCTCACTATTCTCAAGCTCCACCACTCCATATGGGAGCACTTGCGTGACTAAGAATGGCCCGGTCCACTTGGACTTGAGCTTCCCCGGAAACAAGCGCAACCTAGATTTGAATAGAAGCACAAGATCACACACAGCAAATTTGCATTATTCAATCCTTTGATCATGATACTTCTTCATCTTCTCCTTGTACAAGGCTAAACTCATCAAGCTCATTCAAGTCAATAATTCTCTAATTTGATGCGGCTCCCCAATCCAAATTTAGCGTCTTTTTCGCCCACATAGTCTTATGCTCTAGCTCTATCGGCAAATGGCAAGACTTCCCATATACAAGTTGGTAGGGGGACATACCTATGGGAGTCTTGAATGCGGTGCGATAGGCCCATAGAGCATTATCAAGTTTCCTTGACCAATCCGTTCTGTTAGAATTCACAGTCTTTGCCAAAATATGCTTGATCTCTTTGTTGGACACTTCAACTTGCCCACTAGACTGTCGGTGGTAATGAGTGGCTACATTATGGCGGACACCATATTTCTCAAGTAATGCCTTGAACAACTTATTACCAAAGTGGGAACCTCCAATAATCCCCCTAGGTGTACCAAATCTGGAGAAGATATTCTTTTTCAAGTATGCGGTGACACTCTTACCTTCATTGTTGGAAAGCACAATTGCTTCCACCCACTTTGACACATAATCAACCATAACAAGAATATATTTCATCCCATGTGAACTCACAAATGAACCCATAAAATCAATGCCCCATACATCAAACAATTCTATCACCAATATAGGATTCATAGGAAGCTCTTTCCTCATTGAAATTCCTCATTCTCTTTGGCAACGGTCACAAGACTTGGTGAAATCATGAGCATCTTGGTGGATGGTAGGCCAGTAATACCCACAATGCAAAATCTTATGCACAGTCCGAATACCACTATGATGCCTACCAACAGGCGATGAATGTCACGCCTCTAGTATACTCAACATCTCGACCTCGGGCACACAAAGAAACATGTTTAATATACAAGTTATTTTGATAGCTGATTTAGAGAAAAGAAAAAATACAAAAGATATATGTTGCATCAATCATATTAAAAAATGGTTAACATATGTTTATTATATCAGTTATATATTTTTGGGGAATTTTCGCAAAAAACCACTATAATAAACTTAATTATACTATATAGCTATAGTTTGCATATTTACGGTCTGTAGCTACAGTTTAAGTTGTCTTGTTTGTATAATTTGAGGGTGAGTTTGTATAATTGAGCCATTCTTATATAAACTTGAAATAACAAATTTATACAAATACAAAAATCTGAACTTTAAACAACTATACAAATTATATTATACAAAATTACATTATACAAAAGTTATACAAATTCCGAATTATACAAACGTGCGAATTATACACACTTGAAACCCCAGCCCATATAATTATCATTGAATGTTGGTCGTGGGTGGTAATTAATTAAAACTATAGCTATAATGACTGATTAACTAGTATATAGAAAAAAATAATAAAGAAACGAAACAAATATTGGAGGCTATTTTGTATACCATATCAATCAACATCTTACCAAATCTCATCCTTCTTGATACTTCGACTTACAACGTAAGTCGGTTCACCTTTCATCCTAGGGATTTTACATAATCCATGTACATACGATATATAATTTTCAATTAAAATGGGTGCATGCATATGTAATGTATCGATATTGTATAAATAGTGTATAAATAAATGTATTTCATGTATAATTATGAAGCAAAGATATATATACATCTATACACAATGTTTACACAATATTTATACATTAGAGGAGTTCATCTTCCTCCATGAGATGATTTTTTCTTTTTAATCCAAACAAACTCAAACCTCCTCTAAATAGTTTCAAATTTTAGATATAAAATTCTCTAGATATTTTTGAGTAGTTTGAAATATTATTCACTCGAAAAGATTCATATTTGCAACATGTTGAATTTTAATTCTTGACATAACCCACACTCTTAATGGTACAGATCATGTAACACGTCAAGATCAGACTTGGACTTTGCAGTAGAAAACAACAGAATTTAGTGAACCACGATAGGGTTCACGGATCGTAAAAGGAACCACGGTTCGTTGACCTGCCCGTGGTTCACACCTACCCAGAAGTGGTGGACCACGGGACCCTTCACGGGTTGTGGACCACCATACGAGCCATGGAAAGGCTCGTAGGGACTAGGTAGAAACCACCCGAGCCCACCACGGGATGTGGTCTTGATGACGGGACATGACAGGGTTCGTAGTCCTGAGCCAGTAGACCCCAACCCAAGTGAAGGACCACGATGACCTTCACGGTCTATGGTCGTCCACACGATCCATTGGAGGGTTCATGGTTGGACCTCCCCAGAAACCAATAGTCACTGGCCAGCAACCACGACCCATACGACGGACCGTTGTCCCTTTGATGGTCCGTCAGTGGCAAACTGGTCCGCCTCCGTAAGCTTTTAAGTCAGGGTCATTTTGGTTTTTTCCCCTATGCTTTGGACATTTAAACTACGTCGGTTTGGTTAGTTTAAGCCTAGTATTCTAATCAGAACCTACCCTAATCGATTCATTCACCAAAAAATCATTAAACTTAGAGCAAAAAGGAAAAAGAGTCGACCAGCCCCCTCAAGAATAGAACAGGCAGTAGGTTTTCTTCAGTTCCAGTACCGAAATCGAAGAATTTCTCTGTAGATTTCGTCACCAAGTATGTGGGATTTCACTAGTGTATTCCTTTCATCCACTAGCTCCCTAGAATACAGTTAGATTCTTGATTCTCCATATTTTTGTCTAGACCTAGGGTTTCTAAAACCTTGGATAATTGGTGTGATTTAGCTATTGTAGTATCCTAAATCGAATTAGCTTGTCTCTTGGAAAGTTTTCTTAGTTCCTTGCATGAAACTCACAACCCTAGTTGCATAAATTCCTCTAGTTAATTAATTATACTTTCTAGGTCAGTTAAACAGATAAACATGCCTCAAATTTCAAATGTTACTTTGTCAGTACCTGAATGTTGCATTCTCAGATTTGCATGTCATAATATTGAGCTATCCAGTATTTCAGTTATGTTGTGTCAGATGCATATTCAGCTGGGAGTAAACTTAGCACCGAGTTGGACTAGGGTTCAGCGTACCCTCATAGTCCCAGAACTACATGTCCCCATAGGTTTATAAGTCCCCTATGTTAGGCATCAGATTTAGTGATCACACCAGTCATGCCTTTATACCCCTGGCAAGGTATATTGGATCCTCTCGATGGGGCATATACATTGGACTCCACGGTTAGCTCACGTGGTTTTATGTCGGTTAATAGTAGCTCCCCTAGTCAGACTCTAGTGCATTTGACCAGGTTTTCAGTTTATACTTCAGTATTCAGTCTCAGCATGTTATGTTCATAATCAGTACTTGGTCATTGCATTTAGCTCAACATTTTAGTTATGTTGTAGTATGTATACTCTTTTTCAGATTATATCATTGCTCAGTTATGCTTTGTTCATTTTATTTATTTATTCAGTTATATTCTATCTCATGCATGCTCTGTGCAATCCAAGTGATGACGCATACTCTACGCTACATCCTTTCATGATGTATGTGTTCAGGTCCTCAGCATCCAGATCACGCGTAGATCGGTTACTGATCCATATTCAACAGCAATAGTGGTGAGTCCTCATACTTAGAGGACAATAGACATGTTTTTCATATTCAGTCTTTTATTTCAGTTTTCAGTTTTGCTAGGGTTAGCTGGGACATGTCCCAACAACTTTAGTCAGTTAGAGGCTTTTTCAGGCATAGTATTAGTTTCACCTTTAGTTATTGAGTGATTATTTAGTATCACTAAACTCTTAGAATGTTATATATATTTAGATCTGTATTGGGTATTTCCCTTTCTTTCAGTTATCTCATGTTTTAGCTTCCGCATAGTATCTCTTTATTAAGTTGGTTTAGTATGCTTATGATATGCCATCTTCAGGGTTAGCTTAGGGTCACTCGTGATCCTAGGTCCCATGTTTACATCAAAGGGGTACCCTCGGGGCGTGACAAAAATAATATCGGAGCATTAGGTTTAAGAGTCCTAGGATGTCTGAAAGCCGCACTAAGTAGAGTCTCTTTTATGGGTGTGAAGTGCACCACATCTAATTAGAGGGAGGCTATGAAGTGTTTTAAGAAAAAAATCACTTTCTTTGCTACTCTTATCGTGTGTGCGGTATGATCCAATTTCTCCATTCTAATCTGTCATTGTGCGTTTCAATTCATGCCTTCTGATAGAGCTTACGTAAGGAATGCTAATGCATACAACGAAAATGCAATTCCTCCAGTCCCAGACCATGAGCTTATGGATGCAGAATACTAGAATGCAATTCAGCTTTTGGCTTAGAGTGTAGCCAACCAGAACAACCAGAAGGTCCCAATTTCTACTAATACCATTGTTGGGTCAATTGCAGCTAGAGTTCGAGATTTTGTTAGGATGAATCCGCCTAAGTTTCTAGGGTCGCAAGTTGGTGAAGACCAATAGAACTTCATTGATGAGGTTAAGAAAATCCTTGGAGTGATGCAAGTTACTGGTAATGATAAGGTAGAGTTGGCATCCTACCAACTTAAAGATGTGGCTCACATATGGTTTACACAGTGGAAAGACAACAGGGGTGTGGACACAGCTCCTGTGACTTGGGAGTGTTTTATTAAAGCTTTTCTGGATAGGTTCCCCCCAAGAGAGTTGAGGGAGGCTAAGGCTCAAGAGTTCATGAATTTAAGGCAAAGTACCTTGTCAGTCCAAGAGTACAAATTTAAGTTCACCCAGCACTCAAGGTATGCTCCACATATGGTTGTCGATCTAAGGGCACAGAGTGCATGAATGCTATATTTGGAGTATCCGAACTGGTGAAGACAAAGTGCATGAATGCTATGTTGCTAGAGGATATGAACATCTCTAGGCTTATGACTCATGCTCAGCAGGTTGAGGGGGATAAGCTTAAGGAAATGGCTAAGGACAACAAGAAAGATAGAATAGGGAACTATGAATACTCTTAGCAGAAATTGGGTGGTGGAAATTTCTCATAGTTTCAGTAGAGATCTTCAGCCCCAGCACCTTCACCAGCTAGTGCTCTATCCCCAGGTTTCGACAGGATCAGAAAGGTAGGGCATCAAACTCTAAGTGCCAGGGGAATGTTTCAGGTAACAGGACTTACCCAACTTGTCAAATATGTGGTAAGAACTATTCGGGAGAGTGTCTTGCAGGAAAGGAAGGGTGCTTTAGGTGTGGTTAGCCTCGCCATAGGTTGAAGGATTGCCCTTCTTCCAGGAAGGGGAAAGGAGGTAACAACAATAGGGCTCAGTCTACAGCTTCAGCAGCACCAGCAGGTCGCCCAACTCAGCAGGGTGCTTCATCTGGTACAAGTGGAGGTCAGTGCTAGGATAGGTTATATGCTCTCCAAGCTCACCAGGACCATGAAGATTCTCCTAATGTGGTCACTGATACGTTACGAGTATTTACTCTATATGTTTATGCATTTTTAGATCCAGGGGTTACTTTATCTTTTGTAACTCCTTATATAGCAGTATACTTCAGTGTTAGTCCAGAAACTATTTCAGAACCCTTCTCAGTCTCTACTCCAATTAGTGACCTAGTTATAGCTAGAAAGGTATACAGAAATTGCCCTGTCACAGTCTCTCAGAAAGTCACCTCAGCGGATCTTCTAGAGTTAGAAATGGTGGACTTTGATATCATTTTAGGCATGGATTGGTTACATTCCTGTTATGCTTCAGTCAATTGTAGAAGTAGGATCATTCGGTTTCAGTTTCCCAACGAGCCAGTCTTAGAATAGAAGGGTAGTATCACAGTGCCTATGGGTCGGTTTATATCTTACCTTAAGGCCAAAAAGATGATTTTCAAGAGGTATATCTATCAGCTTGTTCAGGTTAAGGATTAAAACTCTGAACTCCCAACTCTTGAGTTAGTCTCAGTAGTAAACGAGTTTCCAGAAGTGTTTCCGAAAGATCTTCCCGGAGTTCCTCCCAAAGGGAAATCAATTTTGGAATATATCTCCTTCTAGATACTCAGCCTATTTCGATTCCTCCTTATATAATGGCTCCAGCCGAGCTTAAGGAATTGAAAGGGCAGTTGAAAGACCTTCTATATAAAGGCTTCATCAGACTTAGTATCTCCCTATGGGGTGCTCTAGTGTTGTTCATGAAAAAGAAGGATGGTTCTCTCAGAATGTGCATTGACTATCGTTAATTGAACAAAGTCACAATCAAGAATAAGTATCCTATTCCCACGATTGATGACTTGTTTGATCAAATTCAGGGTGCTAGTCATTTTTCAAACCTGGACCTCAGATCCAGATATCATCAGCTCAGAGTCAAAGATAGTGACATTCCAATGCTCATTTTTAACTCGGTATGGTCATTATGAATTTGTAGTTATGTCATTTGGATGAACCAATGCTTCTGCAGCTTTCATGGACTTAATGAACAGGGTGTTCAAACAGTATTTGGACTTGTTTGTTATCGTCTTTATTAATGATATCCTCATTTACTCTAGAAATGAGGAGGAGAATGCGACTCATCTAAGAGTTGTGGTACAAACTCTCAAAGATCGACAGTTATTCGCTAAGTTCAACAAATGTGAATTCTGGTTACAATCAGTCGCTTTCCTTGATCATGTTGTATCTAGTGAAGGAATCTGAGTTGATTCTCATAAAATAGAGGCACTGAAGCAATGGCCCAGACCCACCTCTCCAACATATATCAGAAGTTTCTTAGGTTTGGCTAGTTATTACAGGAGATTTGTTGAAGGACTTTTATCCATAGTCTCCCCACTGGCCAAGTTGACTCATAAGAAGGTCAAATTTCAGTGGTCATATGAGTGTGAGAAAGCTTCTCAGAACTAAAGACTAGGTTGACCATCACTTCGGTCTTAACCCTACCAGATGGTTCAGACGCTTATGTGATTTATTGTGATGCATCCAGAGTTGGCCTAGGTTGTGTGTTAATGCAACGTGGTAAGGTTATAGCTTATGCTTCTAGACAACCTAAGGTCCATGAGAAGAACTACCCAACTCATGATCTCGAGCTTGCAGCCGTAGTAGTTTCCCTAAAGATTTGGAGACACTACTTGTATGGTGTTCATGTAGATGTGTTAACAGACCATAAGAGCCTCCAGCATGTGTTCACCTAGAAAGAGTTGAATCTTCGTCAGAGGAGATGGCTTGAATTCCTTAAGGATTATGACATGAATGTGCTATACCATCCTAGTAAGGCCAATATGGTGGTTGATGCTCTCAACAGACTATCTATGGGGTAGTGTAGCACATGTTAAAGAAGAAAGGAAGGAATTAGCAAAAGATGTTCACCGGCCTGCTATCTTAGAAGTTGGTCTTATGGACATGTCAGATGGTGTGATAGTCCAGAATAGATCAGAATCTTCATTGGTACTAGGGGTCAAGGAAAAACAAGATAGTGATCCTATTTTGCTTCAGTTTAAAGATGCAGTTCATCAGCAAAAAGTAGAGGTTTTCTCCCAAAGGGGAGATGGTGTGCTTCGTTACCAGGGTCGGTTATTTGTTCCTAAGGTGTGTGAGTTGAGTCAGCAGATCCTTACAGAAGCCCATAACTCCAAGTATTCCATTCATCTAGCTGCCACTAAAATGTACCGTGATCTGCGGGAAGTCTTTTGGTGGAACAGCATGAAGAGGGATATAGTAGACTTTGTGGCTAAGTGTCCTAATTGTCAACAGGTTAAGGTAGAACATCAGAAACAAAAAGGTATGAATCAAGAGATTAACATTCCTACATGGAAGTGGGAAGTGATACATATGAACATCATTATGGGTTTACCTCGTACTCGCAGACAACATGACTCTATTTGGGTGATAGTAGAGAGTTACTAAGTCCGCTCACTTCTTGGCTGTCAAGACTATAGATTCAACAGAGGACTATGCTAAACTCTACATTAATAAGATCGTCAGGTTGCATGGGGTTCCTCTGTAACACCCCGAATTCGAAAGAGGTAAAGTAGCAGCTTTTCAAACCTTCCAAGTGTCATCCACAAAGGGCCAACCACGGCCCATGGTGTGGACTACGGACTGTAGGTGGGTCCATGGATCAACCCCTCAGAAAAGGTCCATGCATGGACCATGATGGCACCTACAGACCGTAGGTGGAACCACGCATCATGGTCCAGTGGCCGTCGTTTAGCCCAAAAGTCCCTAACAAAGAACCACGACTTACCAACACGAACTGTAGGTCAGTTGATAGTCCGTCGGTCGGGTTTCCGTGGTTCCTGAGCTGGCAGTTATTTTATAAGCACATGGGTCTTTTTTGGTTTTAATTAAATCAATATGGTGTCATTTTGCCTTGACCCAGACCACATATATAAGTATTTTAGACCCCTAAACTCACTCAATTAAGTCATTCTCTCAATTCCCAAAAATAAAACCCAAACTTTGTCTCAAATATTCTCTCTAGGAGGTGGAAGAAGAGGAAGAAGGTTGAAGCTAGGTCAAGTTCAAGTCTCCCAATCTTCAAGCTTTTGGTAGGCTTTTTGACTAAGGTATGATGGAATTTCATCCATGTGATCCTTTCTCCCATGGAGTCCCTTAATTTCCACAATTTGTGAAGTCTAAATCCCAAATTCTAGTTAGGGTTTCTTCCAATGTTGTGGGTCAAGATGAATGTTGATCCAAATAGTTGGATTATGATTTCTTACAATTGAATTTATAGAATTTCATGTTTTTAGGATGAAACTACACGTACCCATGCCTATCCCATGATTTTAGGGTAGAATTGATATGATTTGGCTGGATGCCATAAAGGAAAACTTTGTGGGTTAGATATATCCTTATAGGATAGATGGATTGTGACTATAATTTCTTGAGAATGAAGCATAAATGATGATTATGAGATGTAGTGCTTTGACAGTGAAGCCTAGACTACGAATGTTGAATGTTGATGTTATGATGTGGAAGGGATACTTCCCATAATGAATTGATAAGAATGATTGAATGAATGTGAAAGGTTTACTCACATGAATGATTCGAGGTTGAAAGGATTGCTCGCCTAAAATGAATCTAAACTAAAATGTTAAATGAATTATGAGTCTAGAGGCGACTACCCATGACTTCCATATGTTAAGGATATGAGGTAATTTCCCATACTCCTTAGAATTGAACAAGAGGTGATTCCCCACATTCCTAATATGATGAATAGACATGGAGGTGAGTACCCATGATCCTTATGAAATGATGTGGAGGCGAGTACCTGTGTCATACGATGTGATTGTGGAGGCGAGTACCCATAATCTTGAAGTAAGTAAGGCAAGAGGCGAATACCCATTAACCTTTATAAGATAGGCATAGAGGTGAATCCCCATGTCTTTAAAAGTAATTATGAACAATGTGATTATGTTATGAAGATGATTTGCTTTGAGTGTTACTAGATATTCCTTCCATGCTGTAGGCTTGACTAGAGGCGGATGACCTAAGTCTGGGCTAAGGTTAAGTGAGGTTACTCAAAGAAGTATTCCCCTTTCATTATGATGCTTATTATGTCTTGATTATGCTTATGCCTTACGACTTATGTTGACTAAAGCTTATGTTATGTTGTTTATGCAAGCTATCATATTTAGTACATATTTGTACTATCGTATACTGTTGCCTGCATTCTTATAAAATGTAGGGTCCGACACTCTTGATTCACACACTTGTGGCTAGGTTCTTAGTTGATCAAGGAAGTGAATATTTGGTGAGTCCTCATTGTATTCGAGGATTGGATCACCCCTTTCTCTTTTATCTCTTTCTTTTCATGTTGGACTATTGTATGGGCTGCGTCCCAAGATTTTATCCATTATGTTAGATGGTTTTGAGACAATGATGTCAGACTTCCGCGTTTTATGAAAGACTTTGATTGTTTGGAAAATGTTTTAAATTTCCGCACCTATTCTATTAATTTATGTTATGATATGCTAAGTGGCTTGTATGAGCTCTTTCGGGGTCTTATACGCCTTGTTACATCTAGGGGGTACCCTGGGTCGTGACAAACTTGGTAATCAGAGCACATGGTTTAGAATGGTTCTAAGATGTCTCAAACCACATCTATTAGAGTCGGGTTCATAAGTGTGAAGCGCGCCACATTTATGAATGAGAGGCTATTAGATGTTTAGGAAATCTCACTTCTTCATTTCTCTAAGTTCTGTCATGGAGTTTAACTCTATAAGGTATTTCTCTATATCCTTACCCGATGGTTTTCAGGATATGACTAATAGAAGGGCTAATGCTAGAATGACTGAGGGAGACAATGTGAATCAAGAATTTCCTACCCAAGGTCTGATTGACCCTTTGACTGATAATGTTACTAATGCGGAGTTTAGGTTGGCTTTCCAAGTGTTGGCTCAAGCCGTGATGGCTCAAGCCAATAGAGAGGTGGTAGCTCCCGTGAACCAAAATGTGGGTACGGCGGCGTCAAGAGTAAGGGACTTTACAAAGATGAACCCTCCGGAATTTTATGGCTCCAAAGTTGAGGAAGATCCTCAAGAGTTTATCGACGAGGTCTGTTGACACCCAATTTTTGACCTCCAAAATATAAATTAATCATCGAGCTTCTTAAACCCCAAACGATTTGAAATAATTGACTTAATAAAATTCAAAATATTTTCCAAGTCATTTTAAGTAAGTTTTGTCATTTTTTATAATTTTTAAATAATTATATATATTATATATAATTTTATACATATATATAGTATATTTTATGAATATTCGAAAATCGTCTCAAAAAGATTTTGTTTTAATTAAATATTTGGTTAATTACTTTAGTTATATAATTAGTTTAGTTTTGAATAATTAAGTTAATTATTTTATTTCGTTGAGGTTAAGAAACTTATTAATTATTACTATTAATTCATCTTATTGAATTGATTAGCCAATTGTATCCATAGCAATTCAATTTGGTCACATCTTTAATCCATATGGCCTTTTTCCTTATAACAAATCTAGCCACTCTTTTACATCCCTTTAAACCCAATTTAAGATCAATTTTGGGGGCAAAGACTAAATCCCCAAACCGTTCCAGCAATCCACTTCATAAACCCAGTCCACCAAATAACATACAACAGTAAAAACCCACCCAAATACATACATCAATACCAAAAAGACCCATAAACCCGACCTCAACAATGTCTTCTTCTCCATCGCAAAGCAGAGCCTAGAATTGTGAAACCCAGCAAGAAAATCAACCCAGCAACACAATCCAAATCGTGATCCACTCCAGCGTATTCGATGACCTCAGCCCACTCTCGTTATGTCGTCTTCTTCCTCTCTCCCTTATCCTCTCTATACGAAGAATCTTCGACATGTTAAAATCATGTATCTCATTTGTCCTTCGCTCAAATCAGACTACCATGGCTCGCAATCTGTTGAGAAATGTACAAGTTTGGTACTAATTCGAGCTGGCCAGTCTTATCTTCTAAAAAAAATTGAATTTCGAATTTGAATTCTATCCTAATCCCTCTCATTTTTTTCCCTTAAATCATCCCTTATCTTCTTCTATTTAAAGCCCTCACCCTCTTCATTCAAAAGGTTGGAGATAGTTGATATTGAATTTGGGAAAAGATTGGAAAATTGAAGTTTGAGACGGTGAGAAAAGCATAAGAAAGAGTTGAAATTTACATTTTTAGGTCAATAGTCTTCATATTTCCGAAATCTCTTAGTCATTTGCTTGTAATCCGAGTTTCCGTCGGAATCTTTGTGTGTTGAATCTCTATTTCTCGAGTCAAGCATGTGGCGGTGGAAGTCACCTTCAAGTCTTTTTCTTCTAAGTTCGCTGACAGGAAGAGGTGAGAATCCGGTCTTTATCTCGATTTGCTGCTTCCTTTGTCTTTAACTTTTGTGTGTCCTGTTATGATCTCGTATTAGTATTCATATATTTTAAGATTTCATTCGTTGTTTAGAAAAATGTTCATGTTTTTTGGAATATGCCTAAATATGAGTTGAATACCGTATTACAAGATCTCAATAAGCATTAAAATTGTATTCATTGTGTGACGATCGGAATCGGTTTGATGACTTGATTTCCGTCTTTAATGTCTCAAATGCTCATCATACTCGTAGCTCTCTGTCCTTCTGTTGTTTCTTTTTCTCTCCAGACCTTGGGTTTTTTTTATTCTTAGTTCCTTTGTTTTTTTTTCCAAAGTCGCTGTCCTTTTCATCTTATGATTGTTTTCTGATGATTCTATATTAGTTGATGGTCTAGTAGCAAAAAATGAGCAATAAACTGCTTCTTTCTTTCTAATTGTTTTGCTCCTTGTTACGAGTAGTTGTGACTTAAATAATTTTAGCTATCTCATTGGCATGATTTGTAGATCTCTTGTGTCTTGTATTTGGTTTATTAATTGTGTTTTGTATAGGCATTAGTGAGATACAATGTAAGGTTGTCTGTTGTGATTTAGCTTAAGGCATTTGTCCTAGTTAATTTTATAAGGAGTTAAAAGTCATGCAATTTGAAATCAATTTAATAAATGCATGCATCTTTGCTTCTCTGTTATTATTAGCCCTATTGGATTGCCTTATGAGTGGTATCTTTCATGATCAAAATTGAGATTTTCTTGTTCTTTAGGAAGTCACATGCTTGGCAGTAACTCATTTTCTTATTGTTTGCATCACTTAGTGTAATTATTTACTCCCTTTGTTCAGTAAATATATTGTCTAAGAGTAGATTTAGTTAGGTATTTTGTGATTAAATGGCTTAAGCGTTCATGTCTCATTCCTTTATTCCATCACTGTTTTCCTCCCTCCCATTTCCCTTTGGTTAATTAATTCTTGTCTCCATAAACAAATACCTTTAATGTTCAATTTTATGCAAGCATTCTTCGTTGATTTTGATGTGGGATATAAATATTTGTATTATTCTTAGTATGTTCATGATTATATTTTATTTTTATTTTCATTATGCTTTGCTTTGGAAATATTAAATAATCCAATTAGTGTATATCATCCCATCATGTGTCGCTACTGTGCATATCTAGAGTGTATAATTTTCTTGTTAGCATCCTTCCTTTATTGAAGTGATAAATTGTTGTTAATGGCTTGTGTTATATTCTTCTTACTCTTATTAATTCTTTACCTTTATGTTGTTTTTTTTCATGTGTTACCAATATGAGTCCATTTTGGACTTCTCCTTGCATATCCTTGAGTTGTCTCGAGTCAGCCTCACCCGTGGTCAAGCAAGGGAAGCAGAAATATGGGCTTAGAAGGAAAATTATAGGTCCCGAGAGCCAAAAATGCGTTGATATACAGCATGATACAGCTGATATTCATCAGTTGTATACGCTATAAACAAGCAGGAGAAATGGGCCCAAAGCTCTAAAATTTCAGTTTTGTGTTGTATTGTAATTTGGCCAAAAGTCCGTTTATTTTTAGTATTATTTGCTTGATATTAGGATAGGTACAAAAGGGGCATGAATTGGGCCAAAAGCCCAAAGTAAGAATTTCAGCCTATTTTGCTAGTCATTAGGACAGGTACAAATGGGCCAAAGGCCCAAAAGCTGAAATTAGGCCCAAGTTTTGGCCCAGGCGGACAGAAAACCAGACTTGGGCCCAAAAATCTCTCTCTTTTCATTTTATTTGTTTCGTATTTGTTTAATAATTTATTTGCTAGTCAATTTTAAGGTTTTGCTAATTCTATTTCCCTAATAGATAGGATTTCGAGATTTTCTAAAGACTAAATAATTATATTTTTTTCACTACTTAAATTACCTTGAAAATATTTTATTTAAGTAAATCCCTTATACTATTTCCCTTCCCCTAAAAAATAATTTCAAGTCTTAAGTTTTTTATTTCCTTAACTTGTCAAGCATGCTTTTATTTTAAAATCAATTAACCAAATATTTTAATTATCGGATTACCGCAAGTTAGCGGATGTTTTAGGCGCTTTCAAATCCTTCCTAAAACGTTAATATGAACCTCGAACCCCTTTAATAATTTCAATCAATTTCCTACTTTTAATCTTTTGAAAAAATAGTTTTCTTATTTTTTATTTAAAAATTAAGTGGCGACTCTTGAAACTCCGTCTCTTTTTTAAATAAAACAGAATGGCGACTCTGATGGGGATTTGAATTGGGTTCTAACCTTAAAATTAATTTATTTGGCTAATGTTTGTTTGTTTATTTACTTATTTGTTTAAATTTCAGCAATATTAAATTATTGCATTCATGGCATAACGTATATTCCTTCAAATGACACTTTTTTTTTATTTTCCACTTAAAAGACGATAATACGGGCCGCAGTGGTTCAATAACCAAATTGTTTTCGGGGTACCCTGGTGAATGTAGTTGGCCACTGGATGGTCAACGGTTGCTAACTGCCCCAGCTCAAGTAGTCTGCTTGGGTCAACGATCCACTATAAATAAAGCCCACTCTTAGTCAAATTAGCGTAGAGTGAAACCAAATCCCTTTTAGCGCATTGAACTAATACGACGCAACACCCATGGCGTGTTGGGCCCATTAGAAAGACCACATTGAGTCCAAAACGGCCCACGGCCTAAACGGACGTTCATACTTATGTGTTTAAATTTGAAGGATGTATACGTAGTTTGAAAAACCACTATCCCCTAGGGTAAGGAGTATAGTATAGCTTATTCTAGTTTAAAAAAGAGTTTTACCTACTAGTTCATCCAAAGGCGTTGGCACCCGGAGATGATGAGAAATCAAGAAAGAAGAAGGACCTTTCATGGAGGCATTGTTTAGGGTTGTACCCCTGGATGGTATTGATTATTTGTATTCCTATCTTTTCCAACTCTTACAAAAGAGTTACATGTCAATCGAAAATCAAAAGTACGACAATACAATTGACTTTGTCTCGACTCAAGTCAATATTTTTGATTCATTAAGCTCAAAATCAAATAGACAAATTCCTATTTATTTAGTAATTTATTTATATATGTGGGCTAGTTTATTTTCAAGTAGAGCAACTATTATGTGTTTGTGATCATGTGTGTGATATTTTGTATTATTCATCATCGACACAAACTAACACATTTTTCTTTGAGTTGTGTTTCTTTGTTCGGTACTCAAAACTGATTTGTGTTGAGAAAATGGCAGAACATCCATATTTCAAGAAGAGGATCTTTACAACAAGTCAAGACTGAAGATACATTGAGAATCTCAATTGGGACAGAATTTTTGAGAGAGTCTCAAAAACTCTACAAGTCAAATATCAAAGGTTCGAGATACCCCAAGACATCTAACTGGGACAGAAATTTTTTAGGATGGCCTCAAAAATTCCTTCCAGAATTATTAGAAGTTTGTAGTAATTTTCGAATATGTCAAGCATATTAGAATTGTAAAGCTAACTTCAAATGATCTCTGGCATCGTTAAAGTTCATAGTCAACTGCAACAATCTCCAACACCTTTGGATTTCAAAATCAATTGCAAAACCTTTCAGTTATAGTAGATTTGGAAGGGCCATGTAAGAAATTTCCCAACCTTTAAAGATTTTTGAATTCTCCTGAACAAGTTATAGGATACACCAAAATTTCAAACAAAGGACGTTCATTTAAGTTATGCATGAAAAGACATTTGACAGTGATCTTTCCCAAGTTGATTTTTAAAAATCTTTTTTTTTAGGATTTCGATATGTCAAACATTTCGTATAATTTTATCTTATACCTATCGAGAAGGGAGCGATCAGAGAGATCAATCGAAGATAGCAAGAAAAGGAGCAAGCGATCAAAGAAGTCAAAACAAATCATTTTGTTTTAAAAACTAACAATTTTTCTTTGGATGCAGGTCTATAAGTTTGCCTCAAGATCATCATATTCCTCCATTCAATGAATATGGAGAAGTCAAAAGGGCGAGGAGCTCCCCAAAATTGACAATTTTTATGTGGATGCGGGAAAGTGATTGATGTTTTTCAGAAGAAAAATAAGCAGTTCAAAATATGAGTAACGACACCTCGTTCAAATCTCCAGCAAAGCATGAACAAGTGAAAGCATCACTCTCAACATGTACAAGCATCTACAGTGACATCAAATTACATTTTTCAGCATCAAGAACATTTGAAGAATATTTTCAAATCGTGTCAATATCGAATGCGGTAATGTGAAACCCCCTAGAGGGACATTTCTACAGTATTATCAGATGAGATAGTACCACCACCGAGAAGGACATCATTGTTATTTTATCGATGGAATATCATCATACTACCAACGGATCAACATTATCCTACCAATGGATCATCAACAAAGCATCATCATCCAATCAATGGAGCATCAACATCATCCTGTCAATGGATCAACATCATCTTACCAATGAATCATCAACGAAGCATCATCATCCTACCAATGGAGCATCAGCATCATTTTGCCAATAGATCAACATAATACTACCAATGGATCATCAATGAAGAATCATCATCCTATCAATCGCGCATCAACGTCATCACCCGGAAGGACATTAGCATCATCATCCCGATGGATCATCAAACATTATCATATCAATGGAACATCGACGTCATCATCCTATCATGTAGCAGGATTATCCTACCAATGGATCATCATCATCCTATCAATGAAGCATCGTCATCCACATCATCTACTGCGTCAAAATCGATGGAGGCTGACGTCAAAACATTTATAAAAAAAAACATGTGCCGAACAGTGTAAAACATATTACTTTTATATTTAAACTACATTTTTTGCTAAAAAGTATATTTCATTATTTTGTCGAGAGCATCCATGAGGATGAATTCTCAAATCAAACCACAGGTGAAGACGACATAAAAAAAAGATGCAGCACAACGTGAAACTTTTTCTTAGCGCGAGCTGAGAAGTGAATATCATCGAGTCATCCACCTTGTTACAGTTAGACTATTATCGAGTCATCCACCTCGTTACAGTTGGATAATTATCGAGCCATCCACCTCATTACAGTTGGATAATCATTGAGCCATCTTGCTCGTTGCAAAGATCACCGGAGTTCGCCATGCATAAAACAAGCAATGACATCTCCAAATCCTCAGTTACTCATGAGTTGTAATGTACATATTGTGTTCGAAAGTGGTATACATTATCTTTTACTCTCAATATTTCTTTATTTTCTCATTTAGTTGAAAAAGACGTTTATGTTTATCCATTAAGATATACTCATTTGTTATATGAATGATCTTTGTTTATTTTTTGACTCAAACCGCCAGCTAAAGCGGCACTATGTCTACTAATTATTTACTTTGTGTATGTAGACATATACTGAACATACTTATGTGACATCTTTCACAGCAAGAGTAAATGAAAAGCATTGTAAGAGATGCTACAACTTTTTTCCAATTACAGTTTCAACTAACAAGTTTATTTCAGTCACTGTCGAGTGCATCCAAGAGGATGAACTCTCAACCAGAGGTGCGGACGACGTTAACAAGGATGCAACACAACGTGGAACTTTTTCTTAACAGCGAACTGTGACATAGTCCGAAGAGGAGTATCAAACTCTTAGGCCGCGACCTGAGGAGCGACTTCCACCACAAGCAGACCACACCCCTATCAGAAGGCATGTGGATTTTTCTTAGGTCTATTGGTTTCAGTTTCACATATGGAAAATTTTGGTTTTCACCAGAAGCAGTTTTTCAATCTGAGTGACAATGCGCCAAGAGCTCTGGAAATTATGTCTGTGTAAATTATTAATTATGGGTGTAAAGTGCACCACATTAATGGTTAAGAGGTTGCAAGCCTCTTTTTCATACTTGACTTACTTTTTCACTCTTCCCGACCGAAAGATATCTTAGCGTAAGATATTTCCTTTTCAACTGATTGTGTCGAACTACAAGCAGCTTGATTCCTAATGTTTTAGGATATGTAGGCGGGCTCAATGTTGAAAACTAGGCTGTATTCTGGCATTCTTGATTAAATCTTATTTCCGAGCATTCTGATTTCTTCATAATCTGATATCGGGATAGCTTTTGAATTCTTTCATAATCGTGCATCAAATCAAGTATATTAAACTTCAAGTGACATGAATTCTCATGTAGTCTGAGATATGTAGGAAACCCATTTTCGGGTTCGGCCATAATTCCTAAAGTACGTACCAAAAACACTTTTCTGAAAGATGAAGATGTGGTCGGTCAAAATTGGATTCGACAATTTCATTTGCCTCGAATTTCTTTCATCAATCCAAATCAAATGAGGGACAGTTGTCGACATCCAATTTTAGACCTCCACAATTTAAATTAATCTTCCTGCTTCTTAAACCCCAAACGATTTGAAATAATTGACTTTATAAAATTCAAAATATTTTCCAAGTCATTTTAAGTAATTTTGTCATTTTTTATAATTTTAAATAATTTATATATTCTATATAATTTTTTATATATATGTTTATAGTATATTTTATGAATATTCAAAAATCGTCTCAAAAAGATTTTGTTTAAATTAAATATTTGGTTAATTAGTTTAGTTTTGAATGTTTAAGTTTATAATTAAGTTAATTATTTTATTTCTTTGAGGTTAAGAAGCTTATTAATTAATTAGTATTAATTCATCTTATTTAAATGAATAGCCAATTTTATCCATATCAATCCAATTTGGTTACATCTTTAATTCATATGGCCTTTTTTCTCATTACAAATCTAGCCACTCTTTTACCCCCCTTTAAACCCAATTTAAGATCAATTTTGGGGGCAATTACCAAATCCCCAAACCATTCAAGCAGCCCACTTCATAAACCCAATCCACCAAATAACAAACAGCAATCAAAACCCACCCAAAAACATGCAGCAATACCAAAAAGACCCAAAAATCCGACCCCAACTATATCTTTTACTCCATCGCAAAGCAGAACCTAGAATCACAAAACCCAGCAAGAAAATCGACCCAGTAACGCGATCCAAATTGCAATCCAGTCCAGCGTATTCGGCGACCCGAGCCCACTCTCAATCGAAAATCAAAAGTACGACAATACAATCGACTTTGTCTCGAATCAAGTCGACATTTCTAATTCATTAAGCTAAAAATCATATAGACAAATTCCTATTTATTTAGTCATTTCAATAAATATGTGGGCTAGTTTATTTTCAAGTAAAGCAACTCTTATGTGTTTGTAATCATGTGTGTGATATTTTGTATTATTCATAATCGACACAGACTAACACATTTGTCTTTGAGTTGTTTTTCTTTGTCAAGTATTCAAAACTGATCTGTGTTGAGAACAATGGCAGAACATCCATACTTCATAAGGTCTAAAGAACCAAATATTCCTTCTCTAACCAATCTTTGTCCAAAGAAAAAGAAAGAATGGTTGAAAATGTTGAGAATACTGATTTGAATGAAATTACTGTGAATGACCCAATTATTGATGAACAGAACAAGTTGATTACACAATTGTTCCAACAAATTGCTGAAATGAGGGCTGGAATTGATAAGACCCGAGATTTGACGAATTTGGATATTGTTGCCAACACTCCTACTCTAGACAATGGAAGACTTCCACTCTATTTTCCTACTTCAGATCCAACATTTGAACATTTTCCAAACAATTCAACCACCGCTACGAATCCAAAACCTCCCATCATCGACCTAACCACCTCTAACCCATATCATGCTAGCTCCTCACACCAAAAGTTACATATTCCTCAAAATCCGAATACTAACATTTTTCATAATTTCCCTTCGTTCCATCAAACCCCCACTAAAATTGTCCAAAACCTACATACTACTCAACCCATACCTCTAAAAACCGCATTTCATCTTCCAATATCACCAGAATCATACCCTTCCTCTACTACACATTTTGAACTCAATCATTGTGAGAAGAAGGAGAAGGAGTGGAAGGTCATAAAAGGAGAGGCTAAGCAAAGCATTAGAGAGGAAGTTATAAATGCAATGAAGGACTTTCAATACACCCCAGACATTGTAGGGTTAGGTTATGAAGATTTGTGCATTCATCCACATTTGGAGCTTCCAGAATTTTTTAAAGTATCGAAGTTTGATACTTTTAGTAGAGTTGAAAATCCTTTGACTCATTTGAGGGCTTATTGTGATAAACTTATTGGAGTAGGGAAAGATGAAGCCTTGTTAATGCGATTCTTTAGTCGAAGTCTAAAAGGAGATGCTTTAGAATGGTTTATATCCAAATAAATCAAGTTGTGGCCAAGTTGGAATGCTTCTGCTAAAGACTTCATTGAAAGGTTTGGTTACAATGTAGAATTCATCCCTGATCGATACTCTTTAGAGAGAATCAAACAGAATTCTACTGAAAGCTACCGAGAGTATGCCTACCATTGTAGAAGAGAGGTTGCAAGGGTTAGGCCTCCCATGACCGAGAAAGAAATTATTGAAGTCTTTGTACGCATTCAAAAGCCAGAGTACTACAATAGGATGTTGCTCATTTTAGGAGGGAAGTTTAGTGAGATACTCAAAATTGGTGAGGTTACTGAAGACCGTCTCAAGATCGGAAAAATGTCTGAATGACTCCCCTAAATGAATCCTTGGGACCATTGAGGAGGAAGAGGGAAGATATTTCCTATATCTCATTTGAATCAAGCCAAAAAATCAAAAAGGCCGCCGGTCTTAATGTTCGAAAGCCATTATTATCCAGAACTTACCCTTTAGCTCCACAAAATCCTTACCCCATCCAACCAGATTACCAAGCTCCACCACATAATTATCCAAATTACCCAAGATCCATTGTCAAATTACCCGAATGTTCAATCAAGTTACCATGTCACATTGTCAAATTACAAAAGTGCCGATCTTAGCTACCAAATACCACAATATCCAAATTTCCAAATCCCAGTTCTTCATCACCAAAATTCTCCAAGTTACCGCCAAGTATCTCCATCTTCACGAAATATTTACAATCTTTCTTGTCCGGAGTTTTTGAAGAAACCTTCTCGAGTCTTTTCTCCTTTGCTTGAAAGTTTTACCCAACTCTTTGAAAGATAAAGTGCCTGCTCTGATACGAACAATTGATCCAAAAAATGTCAATGTCAATTCCAGACTGTACAGGCCCGATCTTCATTGTGCTTAGCATTCAGGAGGTGCTGGACATACTGATATACAGTGAGTTTAAGGTATTTTTAATACATTTCACTTACAAGTTGTGTGTCTAGAGCCATTTTGTACTTGTATTAATGTGTTTTTATCATGTTTGCAGGAAATAAGTCCGGACGTGGAACTATGAGACACAACTGAAGAATTGTGCAAAAAAGGGCATCTACGGAAGTAACTCACGGATCGTAGGTCCAGTCATGTTCCGTAGATGGTGATCGTAGATGGACAGGCAAAGCAAGAAGAAGAAATCAAGGAATTCTTAACTAAGTGAGGAGCCACAACCTCAACTTACGGACCGTAGGTCGACCTACGGGCCGTCTTGCAAGTCCATTAAACTATTCAGAAAAGGGTGTTCCGGTACCTAATTTCAAAAGTCTAAGTATGAAACCACAGAGGAGGATCCACGGACCGTGGATTGAATCACGGTCCGTCCTGATGGTCTATCGATTGTGGCAGAGAGTGCTGATTTTTGGAGTTGGAAAATTGCCTAAGTCCCAAACCACAGAAGGGACCTACGGACCGTAGGTCAGTCTATGGTCCGTAGGTCAGTGTCGTCAACTACAATCGCGTCCAGAAAATTTATTTCCTTATTTCGTTTCCTTTTTAGTTGGGACTTTTTTTCTATATATAGGGCATGTAAACCTCGTTTTTGGGGGTTAGACTTCATTGCTTTTGTTCTAGTTTTTGGCTTGGGAGATAAAATTGCAACTTTAGCAATTCTTGATTTCCTAAGTTCGTTTTCAAGATTTTGACTTTGAAATTCAAGTTGAGATTCTAGGTTTATTGTTCTCATTACGTAAGTTCATGATTTCTTCATCTAAAAATATGAATTGTATACTTCCTACTATGGGTAACTAAATCCACAACTAGGGTTGTAGGAACCATGAGCGATTAACAACGTATGAATAGTAACTAGGTAATTCTCGAATAGTGTTATTGCTTGCATTGTTAATTCTTTTGTTTAGAAGTCTTTTTAACGGTGGCCAACATTAGAACTCGCCTTGTTGCTACTTGCTGGACCAAGAAGGTAGTTAATAACAAAAGAATTATCAACATAGATTTAGTATGATACTATCTAATAGTCTAGTGTCAATTGGTGCGAGGGTGAAAACTAAGCCATACATTGATGCGATGTATAATATGAGGTAAAGGTAAGGGTTAGTAAATTATACACACGTAGCCGGACTAAGGTGCGGGGTGAAATTCTCTAGTTGTCGAACCAAGGAATTAGAGATACCTAACTCATCACTTTGCATGTAATACACTAGGAAGGTATTACTATTACTAGGATTACCGCGTTATGAGCTTATGGGGAACACGCACACCTTAGTTTCTCTCTCATCTTGATAACACCTAAAGTTTAAATCTTGTTCACTAATTGTTCACATAATTTCTAGAATTTGTTTCACATATCCCCCCCTTTAATTATTTGTTTCGGAAGTATGTTGACTAAACGAATATAATCGTGGGTTAAAGTTAAATCTAAACCATATTCCTCGTGGGATCGACCCCAACCTACAAGTTGGGTTCTTTACTTGATAACGATCGCTTACGCTTCTTTAGGGAAGTGTAATTTGAGCATATCAAATTTTGGCGCCGCTGCCGGGGAATAAGCCTTTTAGATTAAGTTTAACTACATTATTGAACTTTAGTCAAATATTTCATAATTTTACTTTTTCTTTTGTTTTTGTTTCTCTCATGTTCCTACTCTAATGTATGCCAAGTACACGGAGCCAAGGTGAACCACTTACACCTTAAGATCAAGAATTGAACAGAACTTTGCGAAGAATGAACAATCAAGGGGTCCCAGTCAATCCTATTGGAGGAAATTTAGGTGATAGAGCTGGGTTGCAGCCTCCGAGGGTTGGTGATGAGAATAATCAGGTTCAAGGTGAAAATCTACTAGGATATTCATTGAGGGTACAGGATCCACTAGGACCAAGACTGCATGATAATTATAAGGTCAAATTTAATGACACTGAATCTGAAGGACCTCTTGTTCTACCCCCTCTACCTCCGGGGCTTACGTTCATGGTGACTAGCAGCTTGATGCCGATGCTTACAGTGAGGGCTCTGTTCTCTGGTTTGGCATCGGAGGATCCACATGAGCACATAGCCAAGTTGAGGAGTGTCTGCAAAAGTTGTGTGGGTCGATCGAACTTGGACATAGATGTCATTGGATTGAGACTATTCCCTCTATCATTGACCGGCGATGCTGCTGTGTGGTTTACTGGGCTCCCTTATAACTCAATCTACACATGGAACCAATTAACTGAGGTGTTCCTATGTAGATACTTTCTCGTGTCAAAGAAGTTGAACCACAAAGATAAACTCAACAACTTCAAAGCAATACCTGGAGAGTCTATGAGTATTTCTTGTGACAGGTTCACTGCTTTCATAAGAGGTGTCCCAAATCACCGTATTGATGATGAATCACTGAAGGAATACTTCTACCGAGGTCAGCATGACAGTAGTAAGGCGGTGCTTGATACTATCGCTGGAGGTTCATATGGTGAGTGCACTTTTTGAGCAGATTACGGAGAAACTGGAGAAGATTTCCCAAAACAATAAAGTGTGGAGCACTAGAAAGTCAGATACTGAGAGAAACACGTTTGCAATCCAAGCTACAAATAACCAATCTACCGATGATATTCGTGAGGAGATGGCTCAGATGAGGACCAAACTAGGGTTGGTGTTGAAGCATGTGAGCAGAGGCACTGAAAAGGTAAATGCTGTCAATTATTTGACTAGAAATCCACCATAAGTCGAGGAATGTTACTATGAAGAGGATACTTATGCAGTGAATGATCAGACGGGGGGTTTCCTAGCCAATGCCCAAGGTTCCAATACGGATAATTGGCGCCAAGTTCAAGGAAACCAAGGTCGGAACTATGGTAACTACAACCGAGAGGGTCAATATGTCTGGGATGGGAACTACAATCGCGATAACAACTACAACCGAAACAACTATGGCAACAGAAATGATCGGGTTGGGCCTTATGTTCCTCCTCAAATTGGGAATCTGGTAATAGGGAAGCTGGAAGTAATATGCCACGTATTGAGGATATGATGCAAAAGATTATGAAGAGGTTTGATTCGACTGATGAGAATGTGAAGGAGTTGTGAAATGACTTGTCTAGTATTGGTCAAAAAGTTGATGCCCATGCAGTGTCAATCAAGCATCTTGAGCAGCAGATGACCCAGTTGTCTACTACAGTAAACCCACGTCAACCTGGCACACTTCCTAGCAACACCATACAAAATCCAAACAATGATGGGCATTGTATGGCTGTCACTACTCGAGGGGGTAAGCAGACCATTCATCTACTTATGCCGTCTGGGGTTGAAGTAGAGGCTAGTAAAAATGATGATGTGATTGAGGTAAATGAAGAGCCCGAGAATGCAACAGAGAAGGAAGTGGAGATAACTCAAAAAAGTGTTCCCATGCCTAGACCTCCACCTCCTTTCCCACAGAGGTTAGTGAAAAAAACTGAAGAAGGCAAATACCACAGGTTTATTAGTACATTGAAGCAGCTTTCCATCAATATGCCGTTGATAGAAGCTTTGGAGCAAATGCCTGGGTATGCAAAGTTTATGAAAGACTTGGTAACTAAAAAATGGGCCGTGAGTTTTGAAGATGATGATAAGTTGCAACATTATAGTGCTATTGCTACAAGGTGCCTTGTGCAAAAGAAGTAGGATCCTGGGCTTTCACTATTCCTTGTACCATTAGGTTGCTACATTTTGCAAAGGTGTTGTACAATTTGGGTGCTAGTATCAATCTGATGCCATTGGCTATTAACAAGAAGTTGGGTTTAGGGGATCCAAAACCGACTGCGATGCGACTACTTATGGCCGATAGAACTGTGAAGAAACCCATTGGTGTTCTCCAAGATGTACTAGTGAAAGTGGAGTCTTTTATCTTTTCGGTGGATTTTGTGATACT
This sequence comes from Solanum raphanifolium, assembly GCA_036250405.1. Taxonomy (NCBI): domain Eukaryota; kingdom Viridiplantae; phylum Streptophyta; class Magnoliopsida; order Solanales; family Solanaceae; genus Solanum; species Solanum raphanifolium. Next base: position 38,138 of record JAJOOE010004551.1, read on the forward strand.
TGATTATGATGTTGACTTTGAGGTTCCCTTTATCCTTGGGAGACCATTCGTAGCCACTTGGCGCGCCTTGGTTGATATAGAGAAAGGGCAGATGAAGTTCCGATTGAACAATGAAGAGGCAACTTTCAATATCTCTACGTCCATGAAGCAGAGTAGTGAGCTAAAATCGGTATCTATGGTGACACATATTGTAGAGAGTGGTTCTGAGGTGCCTATTAAAGAGAGGTTGGGTGTTGATGCACTAGCAGCGGTAATGATGAACTTTGAGAGTGAAGGTATCGAAGACTATGATGAATTGGTCGCCACACTTGATAAATTTGAATTCCATTAAAAATCGATGAGATTGGAGATAGACATGAAGAATCGCGACTCTCCACCTGCTAGACCGTCTGTTGAAGAGGCTCCAAAATTGGAGCTTAAGTCTCTACCATCACATTTGAGGTATGTATTCTTGGGGAAAGATGGTACTTTACCGGTCATCATTGCGGCAGATTTGAATGTGGCAAAAGTTGAGGCATTGGTTTTCGTGTTGAAGAGGTTCAAGCGAGCTATTGGGTGGACTATTGCGGACATTATTGGGATTCCTCCTGGTATTTGTTTTCATAAAATTCAACTCATGCCGGATCACAAGCCTAGTATTGAGCACCAGAAAAGACTAAACCCGCATATGCAAGAGGTAGTTAAGAAGGAGATCATCAAGTGGTTGGATGCTGGAGTTATTTATCCCATTGCAGATAGTAGTTGGGTGTGTCATGTTCAGTGTGTGTCCAAGAAAGGTGGGATTACTATGGTACCTAATGAGAAAAATGAGCTCGTTCCAATGCGGCTCATGATTGGATGGAGAGTCTGCATGGACTACCGGAAATTAAATGCTTGGACAGAAAAGGACCACTTTCCTATGTCGTTCATGGATCAGATGTTGGACCGACTTGCAAGTAAGGGTTGGTATTGTTTCCTTGATGATTATTCGGGCTACAATCAAATTTCTATAGCTCCAAAAGACCAAGAGAAGACCACCTTCACTTGCCCTTATGGGACTTTCGCCTTCAAACGGATGCCATTTGGGTTGTGTAATGCTCCAGCGACCTTATAACGTTGCATGATGTCGATATTTTCTTATATGGTGAAGGACACTATTGAGGTATTTATGGATGATTTATCTATGGTAGGTGACTCTTTTGATCGTTGTCTGGACCATTTGGCCGAGGTGCTTAAACGGTGTGAAGAGTGCAATCTTGTGCTCAATTGGGAGAAGTGCCACTTCATGGTGAAAGAAGGGATTGTTCTGGGTCATCAAATCTCTGAGAAGGGTATTGAGGTTGATAGAGAGAAAGTTGAGGTAATAGAAAAGCTTCCACCACCTATCTCTGTTAAAGGTGTTAGAAGTTTTCTTGGGCATGCAGCTTTCTATAGGAGGTTCATCAAGGATTTCTCCAAAATTGCACATTTATCGTGCAAACTGCTCAAAAAAGAGTATAAGTTTGATTCTAATGAAGCTTGTCTGAGAGCATTTTGAGAGTTGAAGGAGAAGTTAGTTACTGCACCTATCCTTATTTCACCGAATTGGGAACAACCGTTTGAGGTAATGTGTGATGCAAGTGGAGTGGCGCTTGGTGTGGTATTGGGACAAAGGCGAGAGAAGATTCTTCATCTTATTTACTATGCTAGCCAAGCTAAATGTGGCTCAGAAGAACTATACAGTGAGTGAACAGGAGCTTCTTGCAGTGGTTTTTGCATTCGAGAAATTTCGATCCTACTTGCTTAGTACCAAGGTCATTATGCATACTGACCATTCTGCATTGAGGTATTTGATACTAAGATAGATGCAAAACCGAGATTGATTAGATGGGTGTTGTTGCTGCAAGAGTTCGATTTTGTGGTGAAAGATAGAAAGGGCACAAAAAATTAGGTTGTCGATCACTTGTCCAGATTGGAGGAAGAAGCTATGCTCAAGCTTAGTGATAGGGCTGAAATTAATGATGTTTTTTTAGATGAACAGGTATTAGCTGCTTCTCATGATCTGATTCCTTGGTTCGCAGACTTTGCTAACTATTTGGCAAGTGATCTGGTGCCATCAGATTTGTATTTTCACCAAAGGAAAAAGTTTATGCATGATGTGAAGAAGTTCTTTTGAGATGAGCCTTACTTGAATCGTAGTTGTGCTGATGGGATTATTCGTCGTTGTGTGCCCGAGGTCGAGATGTTGAGTATACTAGAGGCATCCTATGCATCGCCTGTTGGTGGGCATCATAGTGGTGTTCGAACTGCGCATAAATTTTGCAGTGTGGGTATTACTGGCCTACCATCCACCAAGATGCTCATGATTTCGCCAAGTCTTGTGATCGTTGGCAAAGAGAAGGAGGAATTTCATAGAGGCAAGAGCTTCCTATGAATCCTATATTGGTGATAAAGTTGTTTGATGTATGGGGCATTGATTTTATGGGTCCATTTGTGATTTCACATGGGATGAAGTATATTCTTGTGGCGGTCGATTATGTATCTAAGTGGGTGGAAGCAATTGCACTTCCCAACAATGAAGGTAAAAGTGTCACAGCATTCTTGAATAAAAATATCTTCTACAGATTTGGTACACCTAGGGCGATTATCAGCGATGGAGGTTCCCACTTTTGTAATAAGTTGTTCAAGGCGTTACTTGATAAATATGGCATCCACCACAATGTAGCCACTCCTTACCATACGCAGTCTAGTGGGCAAGTTGAAGTGTCCAACAGAGAGATCAAGCAGATTTTGGGCAAACACTGTGAATGCTAATAGAACGGATTGGTCAAGGAAGCTTGATGATGCTCTATGGGCCTATCGCACCGCATTCAAGACTCTCATAGGTGTGTCCCCCTACCAACTTGTATATGGGAAGTCTTGCCATTTGTCGGCAGAGTTAGAGCATAAGGTTATGTGGGCGCTAAAGAAGCTAAATTTGGATTGAGGAGCCACATCGAATCAGAGAATGAGTGACTTGAATGTGCTTGACGAGTTTCGCCTAAGATCTTATGAAAGTTCAGCCTTGTACAAGGAGAAGATGAAGAAGTATCATGATCAAAGGATTGAAAAGCGAGAATTTATTATGGGTGATCTTGTGCTTCTATTCAACTCTAGGCTGCACTTGTTTCCGGGCAAGCTCAAGTCCAAGTGGACAGAGCCATTCTTAGTCACGCAAGTGCTCCCACATGGAAACGTGGAAAGTGTGCAAGAAGTTGTTGAGGCCTATTATCTTGATGAAGTCTAAGTAATCAAGAGGCCTGCATCGTGCCGTGACGTTAAATCAAGTGTTGCTTGGGAGGCAACCCAAGATGTACAATCTAGTCAACTACAGGTTTTTCTTTTCGGTTTGGTAGTTTTCTTTGTTTATTTTTTTTTTTTTTTTTGTATTCCTTTAGATAGGTGCTTTATTTTTGTTTTAGTGTTGGCTAGATATAGCATAGGGTCCGTGTCTAAAAAGTGTCCAGAAAATGTAAAAAGAAAGGCCTAATGGTTGCTACATGTGCAGGGACGAAAAGCAAAATCTGTAGAAAACGTCTGGTGCAGAGGTCTACGGAGACCATCGACGGTCTGTAGGTCCAACTACGGATCGTGAATGGTAACCGTAGACCCCAGGTAAGTTTCCTAAATATTTCTAAGTGTGTAAGTTACCTACGATCCCATCTACGGTCTGTAGGTTGACCCACGGACCGTAGACGGGGTCTCGTAGGTTTAAACCCTAGTTTTGCCTGACCCGACTCGGACCTCTTTTAAATAAAAACCCTTTTTTTCAAAATCATTCCCACACTTCCCATGTCTCTCCTAAACCATTTCTAAACCCTCCTAATCCTATAACTCCCTCATTATATCCCCCAATAACTCCCCATTTTCCATACATTTCATCACCCCCAGCTCATTTCCCATCATTTCTTACCCAAATTCTTATCACTCCCCATTTTGTCTGCCAGGAAGAATTCAAGGTTCGGGTTTGGTGTCCAAAAGGCCTAAGCAATGTAAACACCACCCTATCACCCACTTCCACTGCCTCTAAGGTACTTGATATCTACTTAACTCTGAATTTTTTATATTCATTGTTCAAATTATGAAGTCATGAAGTGGTTCTTGACCTTGGGTTGTTGTTGTATGAAATTGTATACTAAACTAAAGTTAGAAACACCATTGGGATGATAGATTGTGATTGTGTTGTCTTTGTTATGTACAAAATCAGTGAAATAAGAGTCTAAATTCAAGTTTCGACTTAGGGTTCCTAATCACGTGTGCAATACCTATTAAAAAATTGAGTAGTTGGAACCCTTAGGATGAAGAACTAGCATATATTGTGTTGAAATGCATGAATAGACTGAGGTCAATTGTTTGAATTGGTAAAAAAAATTATTTTGAATCGAAGCATGTCTGATACCTGGCACAGATTTGATTCACGAGACCCTGTCTACGGACCGTAGATCCATCTACGGACCATAGATCAAGTATGTGGGTCTGTATACCATAAAAATCTGCTAAGTGTTGAACCACGGCAGTGGACTAAGATCTGTAGTTCAATCAACGAACCATTATGCATGTCCGTAGTTCACATCAGAGACCCCTTTTTTGGGTACTCTGATCTACAGAGGGGAGCTATGGACCGTGGATCCATCCACGGACCGTAGGAACCCATCGTGGGTCATGAGTTCAGTCACTGTCTGAAATTATTTTTGTTTTCATTTTTGTTCGTTCTTTGTTCTAAAAAAAATTTCAGTGTGTATTTGGTCTATTTTTGTACTAACTATGTCTCCACAAGTACTATGGCTCCTAAGAAAGTACCAAATTGGGCACCAAAGAGCAAATCCAAATCTGTGGCGCCATATTTTTGGCTAATCAATGAAGATACTGATACGGAGAAGGATCCCGCCTATGTCCCACCTACTAGGAGGACATCCCCTACTGCACCTCGTACTACCCGGAATCAATCCCGGCAGGTGGGAACTGATGTAGTCACTATCTTACAGTTTGATGATGAGAACACACTGATCGGGTCACCGGCTGGTTCTGCTTCCGGCTCTGAGGCTAGTTCTACTTCCAACTCTGAGGCTGCCTCGTCTGATGAGGCTACTAGTTTGGTGAATATCCCATTTCCACCTAACACTGACCCTGTTCCAGTTGCTGAGGAGCCGAATAGATGGTGTTTTGAGGGTAAATGGTAGATCTACAGGGATGCCAAGATGTTGAACAACAAAAAGAAAAAGGCCCGGCTTATCACAAAGGAGTGCAGGGTTCTCACGGGGAGTCTCCACACTATACCCGACAACCACCGGCTCTTCCAGAAACACAAATGTGATTGGATGGCTCTAATTCTTGGGACTTACATCGAGGAGATTCTGAGGGAGTTGTATGCTTCCTATGCTGCCACACTTCGAGGGTCTATCCATAAACGGGCCAAGCCCACAGCCCAGGCCCCACTCACTTCCACTATGGTCCGGGGTTTTCAGGTGGACATATCACAGGTTACTATCAGTCGATTCCTCTACGGTCTGGGCACCACTTGGGCACATAACACCGGCGAATATGACTATTGGTGGGACATCGTGAGGAGTGGAGCGTTCCAGTGGAATGCAGAGCAGAGGGAGGTTGTACTACTTTGGCTGGCCAGGCATATAGTTGTGGATGGAGAGCGTGCAGAGTGGGTCAGTACACCGCACTTGGGTATTTGGAAGGCCACCTTAAATTTGGTGGCCAAGTTCTTTTGGATTTTGGTGCGGAACAGGGTATCGCCCACTAAGGTCGATAATGCACTCACTTGGGATAGAGTGGTGATGGTTGCGACTTTGGTTGCTGGGTTCGAGATCGACTTTGCCCGCATGCTATTGGCAGAGATCCATGAGAGGGCGTTCAGGACTACCACTACTCTACCATTTCTGTGTATGTTCTTTCAGTTATGCAGGGATGCTGGGGTGCCTATCTGGCATTGTGACAAATTAGTAGAGGCGACCGGGACCCTTGACATCGGCCTTATTCAGGATGCGGCCAATGTAGCTGCCCCACGATGTGGCCCACAGATTGAGGTGCTGCCATTAGGAGCAGATTTTGTAGTTGATGTGGAGCATATGCAGGGTGATGACCCTGCCTCTCCAGCCTACACTGATGATGCACTGGGCTCCCCATCTCAGGCTACCAGTTGGACCCCTAGCTCATCCAGAGCCACCACTTCATTGGGATCTGATGTCGTACCCCTTGCACATGTTCAAAAATTGGAGGCATTGATGGCCACGCTGCTTCATCATTTGAAGCCATGGATGCAGTGGTCTATTTCAGAGTCCGAGGCTAGGATGGAGCGGAGGATAGAGACCATGATGGACCAAAAGGTCTAGGCCGTTCATTAGCGCCTGGATGCCTTCGAGTTGAGAGTCCTCGAGCGACCAGCCCCTGCTACAGATTTGTCCTCTTTCTAGACCGATTTAGATAGTCTCCAGTCCGACCTTGATGCCATCATTGCCCCACCCACAGATGAGCCAGAGTTTGCACCTACTGCATTGGCTGATGATACAGTGCTTGATGTGTTATTCAGAGATGACATAGCATAGCCCAAGTCCACCCGTGCTCATGGGAAAAGGCACCGCTCTAGCCGCACTTTTGAGGCCACTGAGGATGCAACAGCAAATAAGAGGGAGCGCCAGCAGAATACGTATGCTAGGAGAGCATCTATGGTGGACGAGTAGTTGCACTAGCAGAGGGTTTGTAAGAGTGCTCTTGGGGCCTCGAGTTCTAGGCCCACCACTGAGGCCACTATGCGAGATGATGTGAGCACCACTGATGGTGCGGTTAGAGTAATTGATAGCACTATTGAGGGTCTTGTGATAGATGATGTGGGCACTACTGAGGGTGACCCAAGTGTTGTTCCAGCGGGCTCCGGGAAACTGATATACCGTGAGTTTATGCTATTTTTGATACATTTCACTTGAGAGTTGTGTATGTCTAAGGCTATTTTGTACTAGTTTATATGTGTTTTTCTCATGTTTGCAGGGAATAGGTTCAGCCGTGGAAACTTGAAGACACAATTGAAAGAAGTGCAGAAAAGGGCATCTACGGAGGCAACTTACAGACCATAGATCCAGTTATACCCCGTAGATGATAGTCGTAGAAGGGAAGGAAAGCATTGCTGAAGATCAGGGAATTCTTGACCAACTGTGGAACCACGGTTGTGACTTACGGACCACAGATTGATCTACGGACTGTACTGTTGCTCCGTCAAATCATTCAGAGATTGGTTCCAGTACTTAATGCTGAAAAAATCTAAGTGTGGCATTACGGAGAAGAGTTATGGATCATAGATAGACTTACAGTCCGTACTGTTGAATCGTCGGTTGCGACAGAGATTTTACAGATTTTGAAGAAAGAAAAATTGCCTAAGTCCTGAGCCACGAAAGGGACCTATGAACCGTAGATCGACTTACGGACCATAGGTCAATCTCGTAGAATGAAGATTCCTTATTTCATTTCCTTTTTAGTTAGGACTTATTTTTGTTTATATAGGGTATGTAAACCTCGTTTTTAGGCTAGACATTTTTTTTTCTAGTTTTTGGTTTGGGAGATTAACTTGTAACTTTAGCAATTCTTAATTTCCTAAGCACGTTTTGGTGATTTTTACTTTGAAATTCAAGTTGAAATTCTGGGATTATTCTACTCTACTACGTAAGTTCATGATTTATTCTTCAAACATTATGAATTGTTTTCTTGCTAATATGGGTAACTAAATCCACAACTAGGGTTGTGGGAACCATGAGTGATTAACGAAGTATGAATAGTAACTAAATAATTCCCGAATAGTGTTTTGCATGCATTGATAATTCTTCGTCTAGAAGTCTTTTTAACGATGCGCAACGTTAGAACTCACCTTGTTGCTACTTGCCGGACCAAGGAGATAGTTAATAAGAAAAGAATTATCAACATAGATTTAGTGTGATACTATCTAATAGAATTAATGTCGATTGGTGCGACGGTGAAAACTAAGCCATACATCGATGTGACGTCTAATATAAGGTAATGGTAAGTGTTAGTAAATTATACACATGTAGCCGGACCAAGGTGCGGGGTGAAATTATCTAGATGCAGGACCAAGGATTTAGAGATACATAACTTATCGCTTTGCATGTAATACACTAGAAAGGGATTGCTATCACTAGGATTACGAAGTTATGATCTTATGGGAAACACGTACGGCCTAGTTTCCTTCTCAATTTGATAACAACAAAAGTTTGAATCTTTCTTACTAATCACTTTCATAATTTCCAAAAATTGTTACACAAATCCCCCCCCCCCTTTTACTTATTTGTCTCGGAAATACATTAGCTAAACGAATACAATCGTTATTGAACTTAAGTCTAAACCATATTCCTCGTGGGATCGACCCCAACCTACAAGTTGGGTTCTTTATGTGATAACGATCGCTTATGCTTCTGAAAAGAGGTATAATTTGAGCGTATCAGAAACCGGACCCACTCTTTTGTTGAGTTCTTTGGCGCATTTGCGCCACAGGTTTGCTTCACCTTCCCCTACTCTTTATTGCTAATTTTCGTGCATTGGGGACAATTGCACTCTACTTTGTTGGGGGTGGGGTAAATGGATTGTGAGTGATAGGGTGAAGTCTGAACAACCCAACTCATAATCCTCTCTTGGAGTTTTCTTGCCTATGTTCTTTTTCCCCAAGAAACTGTTTAATTTATGTTGAACCAACATGTGTTAGGATTGTATGTGTAGAAGTATGAGAAAGAATGAAGCATGATGGCATAATTATGAATGAAAAATGATACCCGTCCAAAATTTGTGATATGTGCTAAAATTTGTAGGCTAGAATGAGTTGAATGTGTTGGCTCTGAGTATGACATGATAAAGAACCAACTTGATCTCATGACTTAAGCTAAAACTTGAACTGGGTAATCTGATAATCTGATAATGAAACTATGTGCCAAGAGTGTGTGAGAATTGTTGATTGTTCAGACAGTTTTGTGCCAATCTAGAACTTGCCCCGTTGGTCCTGCTAGGATAATCTAGGCTAGAAGTTAGGAAGTGATCATAGATCATTGTTCAAATTAGTCCACTTAAGCCTAAAATTATCTAACCAAATGGTAGCATTATTTCTCTTTGATCCAATTATTTGAGCCTAACATTGACCAATTCTTTTGATTCACCTAACTCACCTTCCCTTAAGAACATTGTCTTCTCCCCGGTCCCTCATTGGACATGTGCACCTTGACTTAGGCCAAAAGCCTAAGTTGAGGGTGGCTAAGCCCAAAAGTTACCTTGATCTTGGCCCTGGTCCGATATCGGACATTGTGCAACTCAACTAATGCAAAATGCATAAATTGAGGGTGGCTATGAAAAAGGAAACCAAATGGAAAAAGGGTATGAAAAGAGTTTAGTGTTGAAAATAGGAAAAATTATGAAAGAGGATGTGGCTTTGTGCAAAAGAAGAAAAAGAAAAGTGTTGAAAGAAATAAACGAAAAAGAAAGTGAAAGAAAAAAAAGAAAGAGAGAAATAAAAGTCAAAAGGTCAAAAGTCACATCCTTGGTTGAAAAGAGTTAAGGGAAAGAAATCGAGATGAAAAGTTGCCAAAATAGGTCAAGGAAGAGGTAAATAGCCAATGTAATGTCAAGGAGAGCAAAAAGTCACTTAAAAGTACCTAAATGTACCACACCTGACCCCAAGCCTACGTTACAAGCTAAGAAAAGTCCTATATTGATCCTAGCAACTAGTTTGGAGAGTCTAAGTAGTGAAAATAAGGGCAAGCTTATGGTATTGAGCACTAACTGTACTTGAAATTACTTCTGAGCATAAGTGTTAAATGAATCCTTGTAATCAAAATCATATTCATTGTGTGAAAAATGGCTTTCGTTTAAAGTAAGGGCACTAGTTACATTGTCGAAAAGTTGGTACCTTGGTGATAGCAAAACAATGTATGTTGTGTGTTGATTGGTCGATCTTTGTCCTATTTTGATCCGCATGACTTAGCTTGATGAGTCTAATAGAAAAGATTTGCACTCAAAAAGAGAGTCGGGATAGAGAGCCATGTAAACCTCGTTTTTGGGACTTGTTTCTTTATTTCCTTATTTCGTTTCCTTTTTAGTTGGGACTTGTTTTTCTATATATAAGGAATGTAAATCTAGTTTTTGGGGGTTAGACTTCATTACTTTTGTTCTAGTTTTTGGGTTGGGAGATAAAATTGCAACTTTAGCAATTCTTGAATTCCTAAGTTCGTTTTGAAGATTTTGACTTTGAAATTCAAGTTGAGATTCTAGGTTTATTCTTCTCATTACGTAAGTTCATGATTTCTTCATCTAAAAATATGAATTGTATTCTTGCTACTATGGGTAACTAAATCCACAACTAGGGTTGTGGGAACCATGAGCGATTAACAACGTATGAATAGTAACTAAGTAATTCTCGAATAGTGTTATTGCATGCATTAATAATTCTTTCATTTAGAAGTCTTTTTAACGGTAGCCAACGTTAGAACTCGCCTTCTTGCTACTTACCGAACCAATGAGGTAGTTAATTACAAAAGAATTATCAACATAGATTTAGTGTGATACTATTTAATAGTCTAGTGTCAATTGGTGCGAGGGTGAAAATTAAGCCATACATTGATGTGATGTCTAATATGAGGTAAAGGTAAGGGTTAGTAAATTATACACACGTTGCCGAACCAAGGTGCAGGGTGAAATTCTCTAGTTGCCGGACCAAGGAATTAGAGATACCTAACTTATCACTTTGCATGTAATACACTAGGAAGGGATTACTATTACTAGTATTACCGCGTTATGAGTTTATAGGGAACACGTACACCCTAGTTTCTCTCTCATCTTGTTAACACCTAAAGTTTAAATCTTGTTCACTAATTGTTCACATAATTTCTAGAATATGTTTCACAAATCCCCCCCTTTATTATTTGTTTCGGAAGTACGTTGACTAAACGAATATAATTGTAGGTTAAAGTTAAGTCCAAACCATATGCCTCGTGGGATCGACCCCAACCTACAAGTTGGGTTCTTTACTTGATAATGATCGCTTACGCTTCTTTAGGGAGGTGTAATTTGAGCGTATCACATATAACTGAGGATTGCATCAACTTGAAGCATAAAATTCAAGACTTGATTGATCAAAGAATTGTCACTCTTCAAACTGTCACTTCCAATGCCAATGTTGATTCACTTCTGAATCGAGGAGGATTCAATATTAACATGATTGACCCAAAGTCTCAAGCACATCCTCGTCAAAACGCCTCAAATTATCTTCAAATTTCTCCGTCTCAACAAGGCCATTATGAAAGTCCTCGTCCGAGATTAGAGTAGAAACCTACTCAAAATTTTACGCCACTTATAGAAAGTTGCACAAAGTTGGTTGAGTTATTAACTATGGCACATATTATTCATCCGGTTAAGCCCAAGCTAGTCGATACTATCTCTAAATTCTACCAAGCCGATCGAATGTGTGTGTATCATTCCAATAGTGTTGGGCATGATACTGAAGACTGTATCAATTTAAAGCACAAGATCCAGGACTTGATCGATCAGAGGGTGGTCACTCTCCAGACCGCCACACCCAACTTCAATAGTAATCCTTAGCCGAACTATGGAGGTGCCACTATCAATATGATAGAGATTGAGGATGAGTGGTGCATGGAAAAGGCAATAGTTCCGGCTGGTCTTGAAAACCTTGGGAAAGTTGTAGCTTCTTCGAACACAGGTGAGAAACTCAATTTTGCGATCATGACACCTCATCAAGATTTTGCTTTAGTGTCAAGAGAGGGTCAGAACAAGAAGGGGATTAATCATGTTCCACCAAAGTCTTTGCCTTATTTTGGTCAGTCCCTTTTGGTAGAGTGATATGTCAATGATGACGGTCTTGGAGAAGGAATTGTGAATCTTTTTGAAGAAGGTGATGTTATGCCCAAGAGGATGATTGAAACACCAGGCATACGAGACGTTGAGCCAATGGAGAAAGTTCTTAATTGGACTTCCACTCCGCTCTTGATTCCTCGTTCATCTTGATAGACATGGATGATTCTTATGTTATTTCTAAAATCGGAGGTAGTCCGAATGAGGCCCGGAACCTACTTTTTATGTTATTTTACCTAATTATGTTTTAATTTTCCTCGTAATGTTTTGAAAAAGGCAAAATGGCTCATGGTCATGGCCAAAGTTCGTATTTCCTTATTTTCAATGCGAGTCTCTTCTATTGCGAAAAAAAATTTCACTTTCTTTAATTTTTCTATCTAACATGCTTTGTTTTTTATTTCAGTAAAAATAATTTTTAAACTAGTCATGTCACAAGTTGGATGAACAAAATGAGGTAGATGAATATGAGTTTGAAGAGTATGACGAGGAGATCATGATATTCAAACACCTTGTCAAAGATTTGAAACAGTTCCAGACTTAGGGTAAGTCGAATCTACATGAGCCAGAAACTGTAAATCTAGAAAAGGATGATTGTGTCAAAGAAGTTAGAATCAGGGTTTATCTGAGAGAAGCTCAAAAAAGAGAACTCAATAGTTTACTTAGAAAATACATCGATGCATTTGTTTGATCACATGACGTGGTTGAACATAGACATTCATCTCAACTTGCCAATCGACTAAGATGCTACCAAGAGCTATTATATTTGAAGATCCAATGTTACTTTTATTTCTTTCCATGTAATCGCATTATTTGTTTGTCATCGTCTTACGTTCTGTAGTTAGAAAAATTATCTCTTGGAATGAACTATGTCTGACCTGAATTCTCAAGAATGAAATACGTAAGCGGCCTATGTTGGCCTCGGTCACCCCTTTATCAGTTTTTCAATATTTCCCTATTGTATTTGAACTACGAACAACCTGAATTCTCAAGAATGAGATATGTAGGCGGCCTATGTCAGCCTCGGTCGTTTCCTTATCAAAATTTCTTATTTCTGTTATTCCTCGAGAGGGGAACTACGTTTGACCTGATTCCTTCCTCAACAGGATACGTAGGCGCCACAACGGCTCGGTCATATCTCCCACAAGATTTCTATTTTTCTTTACAATAGAAACTGGGACATAATATTTTAGAGGGACTCAAAAATTCTCAAGAAGAGGATCTTTACAACGAGTCAAGACTGAAGATACATTAAGAATCACAATTGGGGTAGAATTGTTGAGAGGGTCTCAAAAATTCTACAAGTCATATATCAACAATTCGAGATACCCCAAGACATCTAACTAGGACAAAAAATTTTGAGGATGGCCTCGTATATTCCTTCCAGAATCATTAGAAGTTTGTAGTATTTTTCGAATATTTCAAGCATATTAGAAGTTTAAAGATAACTTCAAATGATCTCTAGCATCGTTAAACTTCACAGTCAACTGCAGCAATCTCCAACACCATTGGATTTCAGAATCAACTACAAAAGTGTTCAGTTATAGCTTATTTCGGAAGGGCAGTGTAAGAAATTTCCTAAGCTTTAAGGATTTTCGAATTCTCCAAAACAAGTTATCGGATACACCAAAATTTCAAACCGAGAACGTTCATTTAAGGTATGCATGACATGACATTTGACAGTGACCTTTCCCAAGTTGATTTTTGAAAATATTTTTTTTAGAATTTCAATGTGTCAAACATTTTGTATAATTTCATCTTATACCTATTGAGAAGCGAGCGATAGGAGCAATCAATCGAAAATAGCAAGACAAGGAGCAAGCGATCGAAGAAGTCAACACAGATCAGTTTGTTTTAAAAACTAATAATTTTTCTGTGGATGCAGGTCTATAAGTTTGCCTCAAGATCATCATATTCCTCCATTCAATGAATATGGAGAAGTCAAAAGGGCGAGGAGCTCCCCAAAATTGACAACTTTTCTTTGGATGCAGGAAAGTGATTAAAGTTTTTCAGAAGAAAGAGAAATAGTTAAAAATACGAGTAACGACACCTCGTTCAAATTTCAAGCAAAGCATGAACAAGTGAAAGCATCACTCTCAACATGTACAAGTATGTACAATGACATCAAATTACATTTTTCAGCATCAAGAACATTTGAAGAATATTTACAAATCATGTCTATATCAAACGTTGTAATGTGAAACCCCCTGAAGGGACATTTCTACAGTATTATCAGATGAGATAATACCACTACCCAGAGGGATATATTTGCAGTATTATCAAATGAGATAGTACCACACCGAGGAAGACAACATCATCATTTTATCGATGCAATACCATCATCCTGCCAATGGATCAACAGCATCCTACCAATGGATCATCAACGAAGCATCATCATCCTATCAATGGATCAACATCATCCTATCAATGGATCAACATCATCCTACTAATGGTCATCAACGAAGCATCATCATCCTATCAATGGAGCATCAACATCAGTATGCCAATGGATCAACATAATCCTACCAATGGATCATCAATGAAGAATCATCATCCTATCAATCGACCATCAACGGCATCACCCAGAAGGACATCAACATTATCCCGCCGATGGACCATCAATCATTATCTTATCAATGGAACATCGACGTCATCATCCTATCATGTAGAAGCATTATCCTACCAATGGATCATCATCATCCTATCAATGAAGCATCGTCATCCACATCATATCAATTCATCATTTACTGCATCAAAATCGATAGAGGCTGACGTCAGAACATTTATCAAAAAGAACATGTGCCGAACACAGTAAAAACATATAACTTCTCTATTTAAATTACAGTTTATGCCAACAAGTTTATTTTATTTGTTTGTGGAGAGCATCCAAGAGGATGAATTCTCAAATCAAACCATAGGTGCAGACGACATAAAAAAAAAGATGCAGCACAACGTGGAACTTTTTCTTAGCGCGAGCTGAGAAGTGAATATCATCGAGCCATCCACCTAGTTATAGTTGGACTATTATCGAGTCATCCACCTCATTACGGTTGGATAATTATTGAGTCATCCACCTCATTACAGTTGGATAATCACTGAGCCATCTAGCTCATTGCAGAGATCACCGGAGTTCGCCATGCAGAAAACAAGCAATGACATCTCCAAATCCTCAGAAAATCATGAGTTGTAATGGACATACTGTGATCGAAAGCGGTATCCATTATCTTTACTCTCAATATTTATTTATTTTCTCATCTAGTTGACAAGATGTTTATGCTTATCCATTAAGATATACTCATTTGTTATATGAATAATCTTTCTTAATTTTTTGAGTCAAACCACTAGCTAAAGCGGCACTATGTCTACTAATTATTTACTGTGAGTATCCAGACATATACTGAACATACTTATATGACATCTTTCACAGCAAGAGTAAATGAAAAGCATCATAAGAGATGCTACCACTTTTTCCAATTACAGTTTCTACTTACAAGTTTATTTCAGTCTTTGTCAAGAGCATCCAAGAGGATTAATTCTCAACCACATGTGCGGACGACATCAACAAAGATGTAGTACAACATGGAAATTTGTCTTAGCAGCAAACTGGAACATAGTCTGAAGAGGAGAATCAAACTCTTAGGCCGCGAGCTGAGGAGTGACTTCCACCACAATCAAACCACAACCCTATCATAAGGCATGTGGATTTTTATTAGGTCTATCGGTTTCAGTTTCGCATCTAGAAAATTTTGGTTTTCACCAGAAGTAGCTTTCCAATTTAAGTGACAATGCGCCAAGAGCTTCGGAAATTATGTGTGTAAATTCTTAATTACGGGTGTGAAGTGCACCACATTAATGGTTAAGAGGTTGCAAGCCTCTTTTTCATACTCAGCTAACTTTTTCACTCTTCCCGACAGAAAAATATTTTAGCGTAAGAAATTTCATTTTCAACCTATTGAGTCGAACTACAAGCAGCCTGATTCCTAATGTTTTACCATATGTAGGCGGGCTCAATGTTGGAAACTCTACTATATTTCGACATTCTCTTTTAAATCTTATTTCTGAGCATGTTGATTTCTTTATAATCCGATATCGGTATATCTTTTGAATCCTTTCATAATCGTGCATCAAATCAAGCGTATCGAACTACAAGTGACCTAAATTCTCATCTAGCCTGAGATATGTAAGAAACCCATTTTTGGGTTCGGCCATGATTCTAAAAGTTCATACCAAAAACTCTTTTCTAACAGATGAAGATGTGGTCGGTCAAAATTGGATTCATCAATTTCATTTACCTCAGATTTCTTTCATCAATCCAAGTCAAACGAGGGACAGTTGTTGTAATATCCCGTAACTTAAAATACATTTACAACTCGTAAACACAAATGCATATATATGATATCGGGGGAGGTATATCACAAAAAATGTTTAAGCATACCATGTAACACTTATATTTAGTCATTCGAAGGGTTAAACAAAGGTTTTAGGTCAAAGAGATCATTAAAAGATAGATTAAAGTTTAAAGGTTCATTGTGGAGGAATACTAGAAATTATCTCATTTCTCATCTGACTTTGAACGAGCATATCTCCTAATATATAACGAGTTAGGGGGCATACAACCTATCCAATTGAAGCTATTTGAGTCTAGTTTCCAGCAAAACAAATTGCTCGTTAAAACGATGTCGGAATAAAAAGTTATGTTCACTCTACGACAAACGCAAGCACTGACCAATCACTGCGAGACATGTGGCACATTAGGGAAAGTCGGCCAAACTTGTTGTTTTTATATTATAAGTTTTGGATATACTTTCTCATATACTCAAGAACGTGTAAGGACTAGTTTCAACTTATTTCTTCAAGTCTTTCTCATCTTCAATCCACCAAAGCTTAAGGTAAGTTGGTTTCTTCAAGAATCAAGTGTCTTCCTCTTCATAGACCTATAGATATACCTAGCTAAATTTTTTCTTGAAGGAAAAAGTATTGTTCTTGGAGAATAAAGAAGGACAGGGGCTGTTTTTCTTTGATATATAGTTATGAATCCTCTTCTATCTTCATAAATAGTATTCTAAGCATGCTTTAAATATAATTTGCGGGTAGGACTCACGGGACAGTGATAGGAAGCCGTGAGTCCATGTTTTACCCATTGTATTTGATATTTTGGTGAGGAGGGAGTTTGTAGAAGGTTGTGTTGGCTGTTGTTTTGACCAAATGATGGGTCAAGGGTATTGTATTGGGGAAGTAAGCTGGTTACATTAAAACGGAAGGTGAGGTATAGAGAGCGTGACTATTATAGTTCTTGAAAGTTTGTCGCTCACCAAGTATTTGATGAAATTCCTATGTCGCTAAGAATATGTTGTAGCTGGTTATATGAGCTCCTATTATTTTAATTTATGGCATTAGTTCGATACCAACTTAAAATATGAGCTTATAAAGGAATTTGACATCATTAACAAGGAACCGGTGGGATGGTGATCTGAGGCCATGAGTTTTACTTTTATGTTAAGTGTGGAAGATTAAGGGCGCTGGTTCTTTATGGTTAAAGAATGAGGAGTAATACTGAACATGTAAATAAGTCATAAGCCTACTTGGAAAGTAGACAAAGAGAAGGGTGTGGTGATACACCACTCATCTATGGTAATTGTTGAGATTGTCGCTCGCGAACCATTATTGTGTTTTTGGCATTGTTGTGACTCTTGATTAGTTTCTTATACTATCGTTTTATGATTTTATGTTATAGATAAAGTTGTCAGGAAAGGAGTTTGAAGACGTAAGATAGTAAGTCCCGAATTAAGGTATGTAAATCTAAAATCTCTTTTGCCCTTAAGGCACGACCTAAACTCGCATGTTCTTCCGATAAATGTCACTATAGATTCTATGGTACTTGAAAGAAAGTTATCCTATTTTGTAAACCCTCTCATGTTGAATCCTTAACCTATAGATTATAGTACACTTCAAGGAAGAAATATGTTTCACACAACTACATTTGTCTAAAGTTGGAACTCTTAGAAGTTAGCGGTGTACATGTTGCATAAATTTAAAGAAAGCAGCCAGCGAAAGACTGTTCGTAAGTGCATAGGTCACAAGATATATGATTCTCAAGCTAAAGAATGTAATCACGAATTGTATCACGAGCTATTTGATTAATGAATTAAATATTATAAATAATTGCAAGCAGTTAATATTATAGACTACTCTGCAGCGTAGGGTGGGTATATTTTGGGCTACTACGTGCGACGCTACTCTGTGCACAGAATTCAGATATAGTCAGCTGGAATTTCTCGTCGTGGATTCACTTGACTGATACAGGCCTGCAAGGAAGACCATACAGGAACCCTGGGGGGCATACCTTGATAGACCTCATTACCAGACTATGAGATTTCTCGTGTGGTCGTGACAGTGGGCTACATATGCCATACATGGTTCACTTATCGCTGTCAGTAGGCCATCACGTGATTCCCTGAAAGTTAGTTTTACAAAGAGTAAAGAAGCAATATAATGAAGCAAAGATATCATTTAGGCAAATTATAGGGATTATATATATAAATGGCTAAGCAATGAAACGTTCAATGAGGACCCTTTAGGTTGGTCACAATTCCAGTTACGTATTATGTCTCCTGCATACACATGCTCAGATTTGCCTATCATGAAATTGGATGTCTACTTGTTATTCAGTTTGCTTTACATACCAGTACATGTTTTCTAGGTACTGATGTCCCTATTATTTTGGCATTTCATTTGTATCACTACAGGCTCAAGTACTCAGGACAACAAGAATTTTCAGTAGACTAGAGACTTCCAATTTAGCAGTAGGTAAGCTCCACCTCTACCTGGAGCTATCAGATATTTAGAGCCTATATTTTGCTACGTATGTACATATATCAGAATGGGTATGTCGTGGCCCTGTCCCGACTAGTTATCAGATTCTCAGAGGCATACTCTTTAGAGGCTTCACAGACTTAGTCTTGTTTATGTTGTAAAGTAGCCAACGGGCTTTTTTGTTATCTGTGTTTTAGTATGTGTCTTCATATAGATTCCGCTGCCTATGAATCTACAGCTTTGGCATGAGATTAGTAAGATATTTAGCAGGTGCTTGGTATCAGAGCATGAGGTTCAAGTTTCCCATGGAGTCTATGAAGTCGTGTCTAGTAGGACCTTTCTTATAAATGTGTTGCGCGCCATATTTATAATTTAGTGACTACATGGGCATTTAGGAATTTGACCTTCTTTTATAATCTAGATCGTACAATATAGCTAAGTCATAGAAAGTTAATTCTGACTCAAACTCTTTTTTCATTTGTGATTAAGATCATGTCTAGTACGGACAAGGATAAAGAAGGCTCGAGGTCCATTGCTAGTACTACTCAGGAGGCATCCATTTTAGAGCAGCCCAAACTAGTAGGTGATCAGACCAATGGTCAGTAGAGCTTGCCATGTCCTATGCTTCCAGGTCCTCAGATTCCATGACAGACGGAGGTACAGGAGTTCCTCCACCTCCAGTAGTACCAACGGTAGTTCATTTACCGCATGTACCGCCAGCAGGTGCCTCAGAGCAAGATCTTAGAGGGGCAATACAGTTGCTCACTCAATTGGTAGTTGCTCAAGTCCAAAGACAAAATGCAGCAACACCTAGTACGGTTCAGGAAGCGACAGCTGGATCCAGAGTACGTGATTTCCTCCATATGAATCCCTCAGTATTCACAGGATCTAGGGTGACAGAGGACCCACAATGATTTATACATGAGATCAACAGAATTCTTAGGGTCATGCACATCTCTGAGACTGAAGCAGTTGAATTAGCTTCCTATCAGCTGAAAGATGTCGCCATTGCTTGGTACGAGATGTAAGTGGACTCTAGGGTTCCAGAAGAGTTTGGGCACACAGGTGAACCTTAGCACTGCATTTCACCCACAAACAGAAGACCAAGCCGAACGCACTATACAAACACTAAAAGATATGTTGAGAGCATGTGTTTTAGAATTTAAAGGTAATTGGGATGATCATATGCCCTTGATAGAATTTGCCTACAATAATAGTTATCATTCAAGCATTGGCATACCTCCATTTGAAGCCCTCTATGGGCGTCAGTGCAGATCGCCTATTGGTTGGTTTGAAGTAGGTGAAACTCAAATATTAGGACCATACCTTGTTCACCAAGCCGTTGAAAATTTAAAGTTCATAAAAGAGCGACTGAAAATGGCTCAGAGCCGATAAAAATCATATTCAGACGTACGTCGAAGAGACATAGAATTCCAAGTTGATGACTAGGTATTCTTGAAGGTATCCCCTATGAAGGGAGTTATGATATTTGGGAGGAAAGGTAAGTTGAGCCCCAGGTATATTGGGCCATATAAAGTTATACGAAGATTTGGCCAGGTAGCCTATGAGGTGGATTTCCTCGAGAGATAGTTGCAGTATACCCGGTCTTCCGTGTCGATGTTACGCAAATGTTTGGGAAATCCTACACGGGTTATTCCCATAGAAGGTATGGGATTCTCAGAACACTTATCTTATGAGGAAGTCCCAGTGGCAATATTAGACCGACAGGTCAGGAAGTTGAGGACAAAAGACGTAGCATCAGTCAAGGTACTTTGGAGAACTCAAAATATAGAAGAAGCTGCATGGGAAGTAGAGGCTAACATGAGGGCCAAGTATCCCCATTTATTTCAGTAGCCACATAAAGATTCTTAAAGTCATAACTCCTCTCATTTGAGTATCTGTTTTGCCTATACTTTGTAGTACTGCTTTATTATATGTTATATGTTCATGTACTTGATACATACACCACATGTTCTTCAGAGTTGCAACAGAGAAAATGATCAAAATGGTCCTTGATGTATTGGTGTTGCTTAATTTTGGTCCTCAATATATTCTAGGTGACTGAAATAGTCCTTCATGTATGACAAAATGTGTTCAATTTAGTCTTTTACCCTAAATTTAACATTTTACCCCCAAAACTGTTAAATATAACGGTGGGGCCCACCGTTATATTTAACAGTTTTTGGGGATAAAATGTTAAGTTTAGGGTAAAAGACTAAATTGAACACATTTTTTCATACATGACCACCGTTATATTTAACAGTTTTTGGGGGTAAAATGTTAAGTTTAGGGTAAAAGACTAAATTGAACACATTTTGTCATACATGAAGGACTATTTCAATCACCTAGAATATATTGAGGACCAAAATAAAGCAACTCCAATACATCAAGGACCATTTTGATCATTTTCTCGTTGAAACATCTATAGTATAAGGTAAATCATATTAGTTAGTGTAGTTTCAATTCGTATTAGGCCAAGCAGAGCCTAGTGAATATATGTTGTATATTATTATGTGGAGATGCTCGGTGAAGCATTGTGTTTGTATTTTTGTTGGATGACAGGATTTGGATAGGCCTGTTTACAAAGGAAACTCTGCTAGTTTTTTTTAAATTCATTCGAGGACGAATGATCCAAAGGGGGTGATAATGTAATATCCTGTAACTTAAAATACATTTGCGACTTGTAAACACTAATGTATATATGTTATATCGGGGGAGGTATATCATTGAAAGTGGTTAAGCATACCATGTAACCCTTATATTTAGTCATTTGAAGGGTTAAACAAAAGTTTTAGGTCAAAGAGATCATTAAAGAAAAGATAAAAGTTTAAAGGTTCATTGTCGAGGAACACTACAAATGATCTCATTTCTCATCTGACTTTGAACGAGCATATATCCTTCTATTTAACGAATTAGAGGGCCTAAAACCTATCCAATTGAAGGTATTTGAGTCAAGTTTCCAGCAAAATAAACCGCTCGTTAAAATGATGTAAAAGTTAAAAGTTATGTTCATTCTACGACAGACGTGCGCATTGCCCAATCACTGTGGGACATGTGGCACTTTAGAGAAATTCGGCCAAACTTGTTGTTTTTATATTAGAAGTTTGGGATATACTTTCTCATATACACAATAACGTGTAAGGACTAGTTTCAAGTTATTTCTTCAAGTTTTTCTCATCTTCAATACACCAAAGATTAAAGTAAGTTGGTTTCTTCAAGAAGCAAGTGTCTTCCTCTCCATAGACTTATATATATACTTAGCTAAATGTTTTCTTGAAGGAAAACATTATTGTTCTTGGAGAATAAAGAAGGGCGGGGGCTACTTTTATTTGATATATAGGTATGAATCCTCTTATATCTTCATAAATAGTATTCCAAGGATGCTTTAAGTATAATTTGTGGGTAGGACTAACAGGACGGTGATCGAAAGTCGTGAGTCCATGTTTTACCCATTCTATTTGATGTTTTGGTAAGGAGGGAGTTTGTAGAAGGTTGTGTTGGATGTTGTTTTGACCAAATGAGGGGTCAATGGTATTGTATTGGGGAAGTAAGCAGGTTACATTAAAATGGAAGGCGAGGTATAAAGAACGCGACTATTATAGTACTTGAAAGTTAGTCGCTCACCAAGTGATTGATGAAATTCCTATGTCGCTAAGAATATGGTGTAGTTGGTTATATGAGCTCATATTATTTTAATTTATGGCATTAGTTCTCTACCAACTTAAACTATGAGCTTATAAAGGAATTTGACATCGTTAACAAGGAACCGGTAGGATGGTGATAGGACACCATGAGTTTTACTTTTATGTTAAGTGCGGATGATTAAGGGCGCTGGTTCTTTATGGTTAAAGGATGAGGAGTAATACTGAACATGTAAATAAGTCATAAGCTTACTTGAAAAGTAGAGAAAGAGAAGGGTGTGTTGATACACCACTCATATATGGTAATTGTTGAGATTGTCGCTCACGAACCATTATTGTGTTTTTGGCATTGTTATGACTCTTGATTAGTTTCTTATACTATCCTTTTATGATTTTCTGTTATATATGAAGTTGTCAACAAAGGAGTTTGACGACATAAGATAGTAAGTCCCGAATTAAGGTATGTAAAGCAAAAACCTCTTTTTCCCTTAAAGCACGACCTAAACTCGCATGTTCTTCCGATAAAAGTCACTATAGATTCTATGATACTTGAAAGAAAGTTATCCTATTTTATAAACCCTCTCATGTAGAGTCCTAAACCTATAGAGTTAAAGTACTCTTCAAGGAAATAATATGTTTCACACAACTACATTTGTCTATAGTTGGAACTCTTAGAAGTTAGCGGTGTACATGTTGCATAAATTTAAAGAAAGAAGCCAGCCATAGACTGTTTGTAAGTGCATAGGTCACAAGATATATGATTCTCAAGCTAAATAATGTAATCCAGAATTCTATCATGAGCTATGTGATTAATGAATTAATTATTAAAAATAATTGCAAGTGGTTGAGATTATAGACTACTTTGCATCGTAGGGTGGGTATATTTAGGCCTACTACGTGCGATGCTACACTGTGCAAAGAATTTAGATATAGTCAGCTGGAATTTCCCATCGTGGATTCACCTGACTAATACAGGCCTGCAAGTAGACCATACAGGAGACCTGGGGGAGTACCTTGATAGACCTCTTTACCTGACTATATATGAGATTTCACGCGTGGTCGTGATAGTGGGCTACAGATGCCATACAGGGTTCACTAATCGGCATTAGTAGGCCATCATGTGATTCCCTGACAATTAGCTTTACAAAGAGCAAAGAAGCGATATAATGAAGTAAAGATATCACTTAGGCAAATTATAGGGATTATATATATAAATGACTAAGCCATGAAACGTTCGATGAGGACCCTTGAGGTTGGTCACAATTCCAGTTACCGATTTATGTCTCCTACATACACATGCTCAGATTTTCCTTTCATATTATTTGATGACTACTTGTTATTAAGTTTGCTTTACATACCATTACATGTTTGTATGTATTGACGTCCCTATTATTTTGGCGTTTCATTTGTTTCACTTCAGGCTCAGGTACTCGGGACAACAAGCATTTTCAGTAGACTAGAGACTTCATGTTTAGCAGTTGGTAAGTTCCACCTCTACCTGGAGCTATCAGATATTTAGAGCCAATATTTTGCTACGTATGTACATATATCAGAATGGGTATTTCGGGGCCCTGTCCCGACTAGTTATCAGATTCTCAGATGCATACTCTTTAGAGACTTCGTAGACTTAGTCTTGTTTCTTTTGTAAAGTAGCCCAACGGGCCCTTTTGTTATCTATGTTTTAGTATGTGTCTTCATATAGGTTCCGCTGCTTATGAATATACAGCTTTGGCATGAGATTAGTAAGATATTTAGCAGGTGCTTGTGTATATCCTTGATGTCTTCCCCTTTCTAGTTAGGTGTGTGACAAACTTGGTATCAGAGCACAAGGTTCAACTTTCCCAGGGAGTCTTCGAAGACGTGTCTAGTAGGACCTTTCTTATAAATGTGTTGTGCTCCATATTTATAATTTAGGGACTACATGCGCATTTAGGAATTTGACCTTCTTTTATAATCTAGATCGTGTGATACAGCTAAGTCATAGAAAGTTAATTCTGACTCAAACTCTTTTTTCATCTGATTCAGATCATGTCTAGTACGGACAAGGATAAAGAAGGCTCGAGGTCCAATTCTAGTACTACTCAGGAGGCATCCATTTTAGAGCAGCCCCAACTAGTAGGTGATCAGACCAGTGGTCAGCAAAGCTTGTCATGTCCTATGCTTCCATGTCCTTAGATTCCCATGACATAAGGAGCTACAGGAGTTCCTACACCTCCAGTAGTACCAACGGTAGTTCATTTACCGCCTGTACCGTCACCAGGTGCCTCAGAGCAAGATCTTAGAGGGGTGATACGGTTGCTCACTCAATTGGTAGCTACTCAAGTCCAAAGACAAAATGCAGCAACACCTAGTACAGTTCAGGAAGAGGCAGCTGGATCAAGAGTACGTGATTTCCTCCATATGATTCCCCAGTATTCACAGGATCTAGGATGATAGAGGACCCACAACGGTTTATAGATGAGATCAACAGAATTCTTAAGGTCATGCATATGTCTGAGACTGAGGTAGTTGAATTAGCTTCATATCAACCGAAAGATGTCGCCATTGCTTGGTACATGATGTGGGTGGACTCTAGGTGACAAAATGCTCCTCCAACAGTTTGGAAGAATTCCTCTAAGGCCTTTATGGAGCAATCTTCCACTAGAGCTTAGGGAAGCGAGTGTGGATGAATTTTTAAACTTTCTACAGAAAAACCTTAGCGTCATGGAGTATTGCATGCGATTCACTCAGTTGGCTAGATTTGCTCCTAAGATGGTTAGTACCTAAACTGCAAGGATGCATCGCTTCATTGGGGGACTTGGGGATCATTTGATTGGCTCCTGCACCATTAACCAAGTTGACGCAAAAGGCAGTGAAGTTTAATTGGTCTGATGCGTGTGAGAAAAGCTTCCAAGAGCTGAAAGATAGATTGACTAAGGCGCCGGTATTGGCTTTACTAGAGGGTACAGAAGGGTATGTAGTTTATTGTGATGCTTCAGGCATTGGCCTAGGGTGCGTCTTAATGAAGCAAGGGAAGGTGATAGCATGCGCTTCTCGACAATTGAAGAAACACGAACAAAACTACCCCACTCATGATTAGGAGCTTGTTGCAGTGGTATTTGCGCTTAAGATTTAGTGACACTATTTGTATGGGGTACATGTTGATATTTTTACAGACATAAGAGTCTCCAATATCTTTTCAAGCAAAAGTATTTGAATATCAGGCAGAGAAGGTGGCTAGAGTTGTTGAAGGACTATGATGTGAACATCCTCTACCACCCAGGTAAAGCTAACGTGGTAGCAGATTCTCTTAGTCTACTATCTATGGAAGTCTAGTACATTTACCATGTGTACAACAGGAAGTAGTACGAAATATTCACAAATTAGCCAGCCTAGTAGTCCAACTTCTTGAAGCCGAAGATGGAGGCGTAGTCGTGCAGAATACTACCGAATCATCATTAGTGGCATTGGTGAAAGAGAAACCATATGATGATTCAATATTTCTACAGTATGAAGAAAGGATTCGTGAGCACTAAATTACTGCATTCAATTTAGCAGAAGATGGCACCTTGAGATGCCAAGGCAGAGTGTGTGTTCCAAATATATATGGGTTAATACAGAAAATCATGGATGAGGCACATTGTTCCCGATACTCAATTCATTCAAGCTCCACAAAGATGTATCATGACCTTAAGGAGGTCTACTGGTGGAATGGCATGAAAAGGAATATTACAGAATACGTGGCACAATGCTCCAATTACCAACAAGTTAAAGCAGAACATCAGAGGCCCGGTGGCCTAGCTCAGACTATGGACATTCCAATATGGAAATGGGAGGCTATTAATATGGATTTCATTATAGGTTTGCCTTTCTCTTTTAAGAGACATGATTCCATTTGGGTGATCATTGATCGGTTGACGAAATCAGCCCACTTCTTGCCAGTTAAATCCAGCAGAACAGCCAAAGAATATGCCAAGTTATATGTAAGGGAAGTTGTTCGCTTGCATGGGACTCCACTATCTATTATTTCAAATAGGGGTGCCCAACTTATGGAACCTTCCTAGAGATCATTCTAGAAGAGTTTAGGCACACAGGTGAACTTTAGCACTGCATTTCACATAGAAACAGACGGCCAAGCCGAACACACTATTCAAACAATCGAAGATATGTTGAGACCATATGTTTTAGACTTTAAAGGTAATTGGGATGATCATATGCCCTTGATAGAATTTGCCTACAATAATAGTTATCATTCAAGCATTGGCATGGCTCCATTTGAAGCCCTCTATGGGCGTCAGTGCAGATCGTCTACTGGTTGGTTTGAAGTAGGTGAAACTCAAATATTAGGACCAGACCTTGTTCACCAAGCTGTTGAAAAAGTAAAGTTGATAAAAGAGCAACTGAAAACGGCTCAGAGCCGACAAAAAACATATGCAGACGTACGTCGTAGAGACATAGAATTCCAGGTTGATGACTAGGTATTCTTGAAGGTATCCCCTATGAAAGGCGTTATGATATTTGGGAGGAAAGGTAAGTTGAGCCCCAGGTATATTGGGCCATATAAAGTTATACGTAGAGTTGGCCAGGTAGCCTATTAGGTGGATTTGCCTCGAGAGTTACCTGCAGTACACCTGGTCTTCCATATGTCGATGTTACGTAAATGCTTGGTAGATCCTACACAAGTTATTCCCATAGAAGGTATGGAATTCTCAGAACGCTTATCTTATGAGGAAGTCCCAGTGGCAATATTGGACCAACAAGGTTAGGAAGTTGACGACAAAAGACGTAGCATTAGTCAAGGTACTTTGGAGAAGTCAGAATATAAAAGAAGCCATATGGGAAGCAGAGGCTGACATGAGGGCCAAGTATCCTCACTTATTTTAGTAGCCACACAAAGATTCTTAAAGTCATAACTTCTCTCATTTGAGTATTTGTTTTGCCTATACTTTGTAGTACTGCTATATTATATGTTATATGCTCAGGTACTTGATGCAGACACCACATGTTCCTCAGAGTTGAAACATCCACAGTACAAGGTATATTATATTAGTTAGTGTAGTTTCAATTCGTATAAGGCCAAGCAGAGCCTAGTGAATATTTGTTGCATATTATATGTGATGATGCTCGGTGAAGCATTGTGTTTGTATTTTTGTTGGATAACAAGTTTTGGATAGGCCTGTTTACAAAGGAAACTCTGCCAGTTTTTTTTAAAATTCATTCGAGGACGAATGGTCCAAAGGGGGCGATAATGTAATATCCCGTAACTTAAAATACATTTGCAACTCATAAATACCAATGCATATATGTAATATCGGGGGAGGTATATCATTGAAAATGGTTAAGCACACCATGTGACCCTTATATTTAGTCATTTGAAGGGT
Organism: Solanum raphanifolium; assembly: GCA_036250405.1. NCBI lineage: Eukaryota > Viridiplantae > Streptophyta > Magnoliopsida > Solanales > Solanaceae > Solanum > Solanum raphanifolium. The sequence continues at coordinate 65,814 of JAJOOE010004551.1, forward strand.
TAAACAAAAGTTTTAGTTCAAAGAGATCATTAAAGAAAAGATAAAAGTTTAAAGGTTCATTGTGGAGGAAAACTACAAATAATCACATTTCTCATCTGACTTTGAACGAGCATATATCCTTCTATATAACAAATTAGAGGGCCTAAAACCTATCCAATTGAAGGTATTTGAGTCAAGTTTCCAGCAAAATAAACCGCTCATTAAAACGATGTCGGAGTAAAAAGTTGTGTTCATTCAACGACAGGCGCGTGCATTGCCCAATCACTGCAGGACATGTGGCACTTTAGAGAAAGTCGGCCAAACTTGTTGTTTTTATATTAGAAGTTTGGGATATACTTTCTCATATACTCAAGAACGTGTAAGGACTGGTTTCAAGTTATTTCTTCAAGTTTTTCTCATCTTCAATCCACCAAAGCTTAAGGTAAGTTGGTTTCTTCAAGAATCAAGTGTCTTCTTCTCCATAGACCTATAGATATACTTAGCTAAATGTTTTCTTGAAAGAAAAAGTATTGTTCTTGGAGAATAAAGAAGGGTAGGGGCGGCTTTTATTTGATATATAGGTATGCATCTTCTTCTATCTTCATAAATAGTATTCCAAGGATACTTTAAGTATAATTTGTGGGTAGGACTCACGGGACAGTGATAGAAAGGCATGAGTCCTTGTTTTAACCATTGTATTTGATGTTTTGGTGAGGAGGGCGTTTGTAGAAGGTTGTGTTGGCTGTTGTTTTAACCAAATGAGGGGTCAATGGTATTGTATTTGGGAAGTAAGCTGGTTACATTAAAATGGAAGGCGAGGTATAGAGAACACAACTATTATAGTACTTGAAAATTTGTCGCTCACCAAGTGTTTGATGAAATTCCTATGTCGCTAAGAATATGTTGTAGCTGGTTATATGAGCTCCTATTATTTTAATTTTTGGCATTACTTCTCTACCAACTTAAACTATGAGCCTATAAAGGAATTTGGCATCGTTAACAAGGAACCGGTGGGATGGTGATCTGAGGCCATGACTTTTACTTTTATGTTAAGTGTGGAAGATTAAGGGCGCTGGTTCTTTATGGTTAAAGGATGAGGAGTACTACTGAACATGTAAATAAGTCATAAGCCTACTTGGAAAGTAGACAAAGAGAAGGGTGTGGTGATACACCACTCATCTATGGTAATTGTTGAGATTGTCGCTCGCGAACCATTATTGTGTTTCTGGCATTGTTGTGAGTCTTGATTAGTTTCTTATACTATCCCTTTATGATTTTATGTTATAGATAAAGTTTTCAGCAAAGGAGTTTGAAGACGTAAGATAGTAAGTCCCGAATTAAGGTATGTAAAGCTAAAACCTCTTTTGCCCTTAAAGCATGACCTAAACTCGCATGTTCTTCCGATAAATGTCACTATAGATTCTATGATACTTGAAAGAAAGTTATCCTATTTTATAAACCCTCTCATGTTGAGTCCTAAACCTATAGAGTTAAAGTACTCTTCAAGGAAGCAATATGTTTCACACAACTACATTTGTCTACAGTTGGAACTCTTAGAAGTTAGCGGTGTACATGTTGCATAAATTTAAAGAAAGAAGCCAGCCATAGACTGTTCGTAAGTGCATAGGTCACAAGATATATTATTCTCAAGCTAAAGAATGTAATCACGAATTGTATTATGAGCTATGTGATTAATGAATTAATCATTATAAAGAATTGCAAACAGTTGAGATTATAGACTACTCTACAGCGTAGGGTGGGTATATTTAGGGCTACTATGTGCAATGCTACTATGTGCAACGCTACTCTGTGCACAAAATTCAGATATAGTCAGCTGGAATTTCTCGTTGTGGATTCACCTGACTAATACAGGCTTGCGGGGAGACCATACAGGAGACCTAGGGGCGTACCTTGATAGACCTCGTTACCTGACTATGAGATTTCACGCGTGGTCGTGATAGTGTGTTTCAGATTACATACATGGTTCACTAATCGCCGTCAGTAGGCCATTATGTGATTCCCTGACAGTTAGCTTCACAAAGAGCAAAGAAGCGATATAATGAAGTAAAGATATCACTTAGGCAAATTATAGGGATTATATATATAAATGACTAAGCCATGAAACGTTCGATGAGGACCCTTGAGGTTGGTCAAAATTCCAATTACGGATTATGTCTCATGCATACACATGCTCAGATTTGCCTATCATGATATTTGATGTCTACTTGTTATTCAGTTTGCTTTACATACCAGTACATGTTTTGTATGTACTAACGTCCCTATTATTTTGGCGTTTCATTTGTTTCACTACATGCTCAGGTACTCAGGACAACAAGCATTTTCAGTAGACTAGAGACTTCCAGTTAGCAGTTGGTAAGCTTCACCTCTACCTGGAGTTATCAGATATTTAGAGCCTATATTTTGCTACGTATGTACATATATTAGAATGGGTATGTCGGGGCCCTGTCCCGACTAGTTATCAGATTCTCAGAGGCATATTCTTTAGAGGCTTCGTAGACTTAGTCTTGTTTCTGTTGTAAAGTTGCCCAACGGGCCCTTTTGTTATCTATGTTTTAGTATGTGTCTTCAGATAGGTTCCGCTGCTTATGAATATACAGCTTTGGCATGAGATTAGTAAGATATTTAGCAGGTGCTTTTGTATATCCTTGATGTCTGCCCCTTTCTAGTTAGGGGTGTGACAATTGTTGACACCCAATTTTGGACCTCCGCAATATAAATTAATCATCAAGCTTCTTAAACCCCAAACGATTTGAAATAATTGTCTTTATAAAATTCAAAATATTTTTGAAGTCATTTTAAGTAATTTTTGTCATTTTTTTATAATTTTTAAATAATTTATATATTCTATATAATTTTATACATATATATAGTATATTTTATAATATTTAAAGATCATCTCAAAAAAGATTTTATTTTAATTAAATATTTGGTTAATTAGTTTAGTTATATAATTATTTTAGTTTTGAATAATTAAGCTTATAATTAATTTAATTATTTTATTTATTTTAGGCTAAAAAGCTTATTAATTAATTACTATTAATTTATCTTATTTAATTGATTAGCCAATTTTATCCATATCAATTCAATTTGGTTACATCTTTAATCCATATGGTATTTTTTTCTGTTTACAAATCTAGCCAATCTTTTACCTCCCGTTAAACCAAATTTAAGATCAATTTTGGGGGCAATTACTGAATCCCCAAACCATTCCAGCAGCCCACTTCATAAACCTAGCCCACCAAATAACATACAGCAATCGAAACCACCCAAATACAGACAGCAATACCAAAAAGACCCAAAAATCCGACCCCAACTATGTCTTCTTCTCCATCGTGAAGCAGAACCCAGAATCACGAAACCTAGCAAGAAAATTGATCCATCAATGCGATCCAAATCGCGACCCGAGCCCACTCTCGCTATGTCATCTTCTTCCTCTCTCTCTTAGCCTCTCTGTACGGATAATCTTCCAGGTGTTACAATCTTGTAACTCGTTTTTCCTTCGCTCAAATCAGACGACCATGGTTCTCAATCCATTGAGAATTGTACATGTTTAGTACTAATTCGAGCTGGCCAGTCTTATCTTCTAAAAAATTCAAATTTTGAATTTGAATTCTATCCTAATCCCTCCCATTTTCCCCCTTCAATCAACCCTTATCTTCTTCTATTTAAAGCCCTCACCCTCTTCATTCAAAAGGTTGGATCGGAGATAGTTGATATTGAGTTAGGGAAAAGTTTGGAAAATTAAACTTTGAGATGGTGAGAAAAGCATAAGAGAGAGCTGAAATTTACATTTAGGTCAATAGTGTTCATATTTTTGAAATCTCTGAGTCATTTGCTTGGAATACGAGTTTCCATCCGAATCTTTTGGTGTTCATTCTCTGCTTCTCGAGTCGAGCCTGTTGGGGTGGAAGTCAGCTTCAAGTCTTGTTCGTCTCAGTTCACTGCCGAGGAAGAGGTGAGAATCCAGTCTTTATCTCAATTCGTTGCTTCCTTTGTCTTTAACTTTTGTGTGTCCTGTTACGATCTCGTCTTAGTATTCATATATTTTAAGATTTCATTTGTTGTTTAGAAAAATGTTCATGCCTCTTGGAATATGCCTAAATATGAGTTGCATACTGTATTACTCTCTTTAAGCATTAAAATTGTATTCATTATGTGATTATCATAATCGGTTTGATGACTTGCTTTCCGTGATTAATGTCTTGAATGCTCCCCATACTCGTAGTTCTCTGTCCATCTGTTGTTTCTTTTTCTCTCCAGACCTTGGGTTTTATTTATTCTTAATTCCTTTGTTTTTTTTTTCAAAAGAGATCGCTGTCCTTTTCATCTTATGATTGTTTTCTGATGATTCTATATCAGTTGATGTTCCAGTAGCAAAAAATAAGATATAAATTGTTTTTTTCTTTCTATTTGTTTTGCTCCTTGCTACGAGTAGTTGTGACTTAAATAATCTTAGATATCTCATTGGCATGATTTCTAGATCTCGTGTGTCTTGTATTTGGTTTATTCATTGTGTTTTGAATAGGCATTAGTAAGATACAATGTAAGGTTGTCTGTTGTGATTTAGCTTAAGGCATTTGTCCCAGTTAATTTTTTAAGTAGTTAAAAGTCATGCAATTTGAAATCAATTTAATAAATGATGCATTTTTGCTTCTCTATTGTTATTAGCCCTATTAGATTTGCCTTATAAGTGGTATCTTTCATGATCAAAATTGAGATTTTCTTATTCTTTAGGAAGTCACATGCTTGGCAGCAACTAGTTCTCTTATTGTTTGCATCACTTAGTGTAATTATTTACTCCCTTTATTCAGTAAAGATATTGTCTAAGAGTAGATTTGATTGTGTATTTTGTGATTAAATGGCTTAAGCTTTCATGTCTCGTTCCTTTATGCCATCACTGTTTTCCTCCCTCCCATTTCCCTTTGGTTAATTAATTCTTGTCTCCATAAACAAATACCTTTAATTGTTCTTTGAGTCAATTGTGATTAATGTTCAGTTTTATGCAAGCATGCTTCTTTGATTTTGATGTGGGATATAAATATTTGTCTTATTCTTAGTATGTTCATGAGTTTTTTTTTGTTTTTTATTTATTCATTTATTTATTTTCATTATGCTTTGCTTTAGCAATATTAAATAATCCAATTAATTTATATCATCTCATCATGTGTCGCTACTGTGCATATCTAGAGTGTATAATTTTCTTGTTAGCATCCTTCCTTTTCTGAAGTGATAAATTGTTGTTAATGGCTTGTGTTATATTCTTCTTACTCTTATTAATTATTTACCTTTACTTTGTGTTTTTCCATGTGATACCAATCTGAGTCCATTTTGGACCTCTCCTTTCATATCCTTGAGTTGTCTCGAGTCAACCTCACTCGTGTATGAGCAAGGGAAGCAGAAATACAGGCATAGAAGAAAAATTACAAATCCTGAGAGACAAAATGCGCTGATATACAGCGTGTTACTGCCGATATACAGCAGTTGTATATGCTGTAAAAAAAAAGCAGGAGAAATGGGCCCAAAGTCCTAAAATTTCAGTTTTTGTGTTATGTTGTAATTGGGTCAAAAGCCCATTTATTTTTAGTATTATTTGTTAGATATTAGGACAAGTACAATGTCACGACCCGATTCCTCAAGTCATGATGGCACCTACTATAACCCACCAGTAGGTAAGCCAACCCGTAACCCGGAACAACAAGTAATGGGTCTGAGGGTAGAAACTAAACAAGAGTAGGAAATTAGCAATATAAACAGGCGGA
>JAJOOE010004552.1:0-46633 GCA_036250405.1 Solanum raphanifolium
GATCCTAAGAGATGGTTGTAGTAGTGTTCTCTTATGATTATGATGATTATGACTTATGTATGTTGAAGCTATGTTATGTATGATCATTATGAATATGGCAAGTTATGATGAAATATGATCTTATGAATGTATGCATGAAGTAGGTTACTTAATGTGATACTTGGCTTTGAATAGGGTTATGGGATTCTATTCTTTGCATTGCACTAGTATTGCTTGGGTTGTCTACATGTTGGGATGATATTATGTTGGGTTGTACCATGATGCTTACTATGTGTGCATATTGGATTTACTTGGTAAAAAGCATGTCTTGGTTAAATGTCCTTTTATGTTTGTTTCAAATGGTTTTTTTATGCATAGTAACCATACTTAGTACGTGTGTTGTACTAACCCATATTTTTCCTTTTTTCCCCACACATTTAGGTTCGGGCCGTTGAAGATTCAAGCTTACTTCTCAAGACACTTGGGAGTTGCTTCCCCAAGTTGGTGAGTCCTCAAATCCGAGGACGAGACCATATGATCTATCTTCTATGTTTAGTCCTTTGCTTATGTTGAAAGACATTATTGTACTTCCCTATTTCTAGACTTCTAATTGATGTAAGGGCTAAGTCTCATTTTCGATACTTCTATGTCTAGATGGTACATTGTGACGAAGTTAGGTTCTATTTTTCATATATAAAGTGAAGTTGAACTTCCAAAGTAAAATTTTTAAATTTTTCCAAAATTTTATTCTATGATACATGCTATGATGAATGCTAAGGGCTTGTATGAGACCTCTTTGAGGTCGAATACGCCAGTAACGACTATGGGGTGCTCTCCGGTCGTTACAGAAAATTAATTCGGTGATAGAAACGAGCACTCGGTGAGTCACCGAACGGTTCCACGATGCAGTGCTAGATCGTCCAAAGTTACAAAACTCAAGGATGTTGAAGGCCAAAGTAGAAAGGCAATGGAATTGACCAAAGGGCAGATCAGCGAGTGGATCGGTGATCCCGACTTATAGCGCCGAATTGTCCTTCGCAACACATTTTTTTGCAACTATAAATACATTTTTAAATTCTTAGTTTGGTATCCAGTTTAGAATCTATCATTGATATTATTCAGTTTTCAAGTTGAGAGCTTAGAACTGAGTTTAGAGATATTTTTCCTTAGCTTTGAAGATTTCCATTTCTGAGAAATTGGAACTGGGTGTTGAAGATTCTTCATCTTAGGCCTTTCTAAAAACAATATTAATCTTACCCAATTGATGGAAACATAATTTGGTAACGATTTTTATCTTTTTATGATGTCTAGCTAAAACCCCAACTCTTGGGGTTTGATTATGTGATTATGGGTTGATTTAGTTGCTGGGTATTGTTAATTGACAGTGTAAATGCTCTTTAAAAGTGATTTCATTCAGTAATTGTAGCTTAATCTAAAGGGTTGTAGTTGCAAATACAACTCTACCTTCGTGTTTTTGGCTTACTCGAGAGAGGTTTTAAAATCAAGATTACTGATTTGATGGTCTGTGGGTATTGGGTTGTCATGGGTTCAGCTTGAGAGAGTGAATCTGAAACCCTTTTCCACACATTTAGCTCAAGAGAGCGAATGGACTAAAGCAAAGGTTGCTCTTAATTGTTGCTTATTGGTGTTTGATTCAGGATAAATTGTTCGAGAGAAAGTTTATCCCCACTAAAGTCTAGCTTATTCACTGATTTACAACTATTCACTAATGATTGCATTCACCCATTTGTCTACTTTAGCCCATAATCCAATCACATCCCAAGAATTCCGTCTCCATATTTGTTATTTTCGCGTTATTTGTTGTTGTAGCTGATAGTTGAAACCAAATCCCCCTAATATTTGACACTTGTGTCACCCTTAACTTGAACCATGTTTTTATTTGTAAATGTTTTTACCTATGATTGACTTGATCATATTCATGCTTTTCTATTGATTCTCAAATACTTACCACTCCCTTAGGACTCGACCCCAACTCACTTAGTTGGGTTATATTACTACTTAACGATCGGTGCCACTTAGTATTGGATGAGTGTCTTTAATGACGTTAATCAAATCAAAATGGCACCGCTGCGGGGGAGTGGTGTTATTTGACAATTTTTAGTTAAGTTGAATTTTGTTCTTGTTAGTTGTAGTGATACTTACTTAATTTTAGTTTTGTTTTGCTTGTTTATGTGTTGAAACAGGAAGTATGAGTGTGAACGGCAGCAATGGAAGCCAAGTAGGCCAGCAAGATGACATCGAAAACCTCAACGATGTTAATGAGCCTAATGCTAATGACCCCAATCTTATGGTGGTATTGGTGCCATTCGCTTGCCTCCGGCCGAAGGGAATGCGGTGTTCCACGTCACAAGTACTATGTTGCAACTCTTGCAATTGAAGGGGATGTTCAATGGTTTAGTTCATGAGGATCCCCATGAGCATATTAGAAACTTCGTGGATGTTTGCGGACCGTTCTCCTTCAAGAATATTTCCAAAGAGTTGGTCTGAATGAGGTTGTTCCCATTCTCATTGATGGGAGAGGCATGTAAGTGGCTGGCTGAATTGCCACGTGAATCAATCACTTCGTGGGAGGAGTTGGCCACCGCATTTCAAGTGTGATTTTTCCCTCCCTCGAAGATGATGACTCTTCGGGACAGAATTCAGAGCTTCAAGCATCTAGAAGGTGAACCAATTCATGAAACTTGGTTGCGATTCAAGAAGTTGGTGCTTTAATGCCCAACTCATGGCTTGCTTGACAATGTATTGTTGTAGTATTTTTACCGGAGTCTTGATTTGGCAAATAAGGGTATTGCGGATTAACTTTCTCCTGGAGGTTTGATGCAGCAACCTTATGTGATAGGGGCTCAGCTCTTGGATGGCATGACTACCATAAACAGGGTGTGGTATACCCGTGAAGACCAGAGCCTCCCCTCTCACGTTCAAATTGACCAAGGAACAAATGGAGAAGGACCAAGAGAGGGACCAGAACATGGCCAAGATCATGACACAACTTGATATTTTGTCTAAAAATGTCATGGGAACTGGTGCTCGAACTGTCAATGTCATGGGTGTCGGGTGTGCTAATTTGAGGCCTTGTATAACGAATAGGTGAATTTCCTAGACAACCAAGGTGGTGGTTATCATTCAAACTATGAGAGGAAGGGTGGTAACCAAGGTTGGAATAGGGATGAAGATTGGAAGGATCGTGATCGAGAATGGAGGGACCGAAATCCCAATTGGAAGGATGGGGAGAAGGATAGGTATATGTCTCCCCACAAGCGCCAAAATCCAAAGGATTCAGAAGGTGGCCGGTCTGAGGATATGCTTTCTCATATCCTCAAAAAAGTTGACGGGTCGAACAAGATTTTAAAGGAAATGAAAGAATATGTGTCGACCCTTAGTCAGACCGTTACCTCACATTCAGTATCGATCAAGAAATTGGAAACCCAAATGGGTCATATCTCGTCTCATTTTAACCCGAGACAACAAGTGGGTTTGCCTAGTGATACTATGGCCAACCTCAAGAATGAGGTTCAAGTGTGGACTTGCGTCGTGCCGCGACATTAACTAAGGCGCTACTTGGGAGGCAACCCAAGTTTTATTTTCATTCTTTTTAATTTTGGAATAATGTTGTGGTGAATGTGCGGGTCCAAGTATGGAAAGTGGTTGAAAAGTGGTTGAAAAGTACAGATTGGCAAACTAAAGGTCAAGTCGGCGTGTTGCTGAAAAGGTCGGCGAGCTTGACCTAGACCGTTATTGGACTCAAGACAATTTTAAATTGGAGTCTGTAAAACTCGACGAGCCCAGGAATAACTTGGCAAATCGCCGACCAGGTCGGCGATCATGATCTAGTCCACCGTTTGGACCCCCACATTAACTGGAGGTCCTGTAAAACTCGATGAGGTAAGTGACCACTCGGCGTGTCGCTGAGTCAGTCGGTGAGCACGACTAATGTCGCCGAATGGGCGAGAACTGGATGGTTTTTAAAAGGCCAAAGGTTTAAACTTCCAACTCTTTCACTTTCCCTCCCTTTTGAACTTCCCAAACTCACACCCGCACTTTAGTTTCCTGTACTTTTTGCATTTTAGAGTGTTTTAGTCGTTGATTTATGCTCGGAGTTGGATTACTTTGCCATTGATGCTTATCGTGACCAACGACACTATCCTACGGTATGAGTGTCTACGATCGTCGATAATATAGTAACCCAACCAAGGGTTGGGGTCGTGTCCCAAGGAAGCGGTTTTGAGAATTGATAGAAAAATAAAATTTACATTCTAACTAGTTGTAGCTAAAGACATTTGCGATAAAATGCATTGTAAATTAAATGGGGCGACACAAAAGTGTCAAATATCAAAGGAGGTTTTGTAACAAGTACTGAAACAGCAAAATAAACAAGAAAATAAAGTATGGGGAAAGGTTTTTGGGATGTGACCGCAATATAAGTTAAGATAAATTGTTGGGTACATGCTTTTGATAGGAAATTTGCAAAGTAATAGTGACTAGGCTAAGCTTTAAATGGAAATAAGTTCCCTCTCGGGCATCTTACCCTGTTTCAAATGCGTTCCTCTCGGACACCCATTTGCCGCATGAAGACCAGTCTAGGCCTTACCCTACTCACTCTCTCGAGCTGAGTGTTAGGATATGGGACTAGGGCTCACCCTCTCGGGCTGAACCTCATGTCGACCCACTCCTTAGGCTATCAGTCTAGTGGTTTTGGTTTCACGACCTCCCTCTCGGGGAATCCAAAAACACATGGGTGGCTTTGTATTTGCAACTACTAACCCTTTAGATTAAACCACAACCACTAGGTGAAATCACCATTAAAATACTTCTAACCTATCAACAAGCAAGACCCAACAACAATATCAACCCATATGTGCTAAATCACACCACAAGAATGGGGTTTTTAGCCACTCATCAAGAAATAAGAAATTATACCTAACATGATAATGAAATCAACTGGGTACAAGAAATTAAACGTTAAATTAAGCAAAGGAAAATGAATAGAGAAGACCCACTTCCAACTTGGGGAAGAAGAACTCCTTTCTTCAAGTCTCCACAAAACCCTCTCCAAACTTGAGAGAAAAATATCAGCTAAAGTATGTTCTAAAGTGAAAATAATCATAATAATTGTTCCACACTAAGACTACAATTCTAACTAGTATTTATAGTTTTCACAGATTGTGCTGCGGAGGATTGTTCGGCGACATTAGTCAAGATCGCCGATGAACTCGGCGATCCTCCTTTTGGTCAGCTCATCGCCTTCAGTGTCTTTCCTTTAGCATCCTCGTATTCTGGATCATTGGGCGGTACAGTACTGCTTCGCGAAACTGATCGGCGACTCGCCGACTGCTCCTTTCCTCGCCTTTTGATCCACTTCCTTCAAGGCTTCGCGTATGGAACGAAGGGCGTTTCATGTCGTTTCGGCGACTCGCCAAGTTGAACTCGGCGATCCGAAGGATTCCATTTCTTGTTCTTTTCAGGCCTATTTGCTCTGTTTTGCGCCTAAGTGTCTATGTTTCCACTAAAACTTCAAATACCTGAAACTTTAGCATTTTAATCAGGTATTAAGATAAAACAAGCATTCAAGGACACTATTTCTATTAAAATAAAGCCCTAAATGAGTCCAATTTGTGGACTCATCAACACCCCTAACTTAAACTTTTGCTTGTCCTCAAGCAAGCTCAAGTTCAGCAGTTCAAATAGGGTGCCTCAAACAATGCTACACAAGACTAAATCATCAATACACATAACAAGGCTCAATTTATTTATGCAAGGATCATTTATGTACTCAAAGATTCAAATTGTGACACACCATCACCAAAGATTCTCATGCTCACAATACTTGCTACTTGTGCAAGTTCAAGCTCAAAAAAAATATCTAAATGCCCTTGCACAAAGAATGATTCCATATTCACACACAGATATTAGTCAATTTAAGATCAGGAATCAGATACAACGCTCACACTCAAAAAGAGGAACACAATGCATGTTTTCACCAATTGGTTTGCCCTTAGTTTCCAATTGACTTTTTATCCAGCTTACTCAAGATCAAAAAGGTCTTTCTAAGGCTTGTAATGGGGCTAAGTGCAAAGGTATGGTCATTTAGGCTTAGTGACTTTTTCTTCGTGAGATGTGGTATTCTCAAAGCATTCCCTTCTTTTCTATTATCACTTCTTTTTCTAGTTCTTTAAGTCATCATTTTATTCACTCCCCATGAATTGCTTGGAACCCCAATATCCTTTGTACTTTATTCCACAAATTTCTTTTTCAGTCTTTCTTCTTTCGTTTTTTTTTTTTGGAGGGCTCTATTGTTTTGCAACATGGGTAAAGGGGGACTTCTTATAGCACTTCTTGACTTCTCCTTTTCTTTTTCACCATACCCCCAACTTAGGATTTTTGTCCTAAGTTCGCTATTCACTAAACCACAAATCAAGAGGATTATAGATAGTGGATCAAGTAAGGTTTAGGGTTTATCAAGGTTCTTCCAAAGAAAGGTAAGGCTCAAAGGTATTCAAAAGAGTTTCGCACGCTCACAGGTAGGTCACAAAAAGAGGTATATGTCAAATTGGCTCACACTCTTTAAAATTGCCTAAGATCATCTCAAAAGAACACCTTTCTAAATCAATCAGACTAACATGGCAAATTCTAGGTTTATTCATGCAAGGTTCAAAGTAAGCTAAACACACAAGGCATCGATACTTCAGTCAAGCAAGACTACACACGTTTGCTAGTGTGCAACGGTCATCACAAGAGAATCAATTTGATAAATGGCTAGTCACAACGAGATGCAAAGAGTGCACATATTGTCTATGTAACTTCATTTGGCGTCATCGTAACCGTACATTCATGTTTGTTCAATTGGGAGCACTATTCAAGTCATCGGTATTGATCGAAACCGAGACTTAATTTTCTGCAAAAGAACAGCCACTTTTAACACAAGAGGTGGCAAAAATTTTTCGAAATGATCAAAATTATTTTGCAAGTAAAACAACAGGAGCCATAAGCTCAAGCATCCACAAAAAGAAAGAGTATTTAAAGCACAATTTAGAGCAAAATAAATGACCCAATTTCATACGCAAAACAACAAGGTATTCACACAAACAAAAAGGTGAGCCTCACCCCACCCAATTAAAGAGCGTTTGTCTTCAAATGCAAGTAAACAAAAATATACCACAAGTAAGATAGGAAAATACAACGCGAGAGAGGTAAGGAAGGGTTTTGTCTATGCACTCTCTCTGTCTGCTGGGGCATCAATGCCCGGTGCATCTTTCTAAAGTAAAACAATGGTCCCTGAAGCATTGTCAATTTGGTCTCCACTGTTTTCCTTTGCCTTAGCCTTTGCAGAAAGAATTGCTGCAATCATCTGATCTATTTCCTGAGCTGCTCTGAAGGCATACATCGCATTAACTAAACTTCGATCACCTGGGCACACATTAAGGTCAAAAGGAATTCGTCTCTTTTCCCTAGCCTCCTTGGTGTACTTCCTTTGGCTGGCTAGCTCTGCTTTCTTCTCATCTTTTATAATTCTCGTGCTCTTATGTGCCTTGGTGGATCATCTCTCCCTGCGATTTTTGATCTAGCCATTTCTGCAAAAACTTCGAGGCTAAGTTAAATATAGAATCGCATAGGAGAAAAAATGGTGTTTCTAGGTGTGGAATTTCTCAGGCTAATCATTTAAACTGATGTACAAATTATACAAGGGCGCAGGCAAAAGGCGAACAAATGCTCTCTCGGTGTGTCGCCAATTGTATTGTGCCAACCAAGCTGACCGCCGAGAGTCACAGGTCAATCAGTACATAAAATGCGTAGTTAAAAGCAAAATGGAGCCGGTGGGTGAACCGCTGAGTAGTTCGGCAGAATTCGGTCACCTCGCCTATCAGCTCAACGTGTCCATTATCAATCTAGCATTTCGACTCTAACCTAGCAAGCCCAAACAATATAGATTACGCGTACATAACTCAATTTCAAAGAAGACACATAGAAACTTCCATTCCCATCAGTAACAATCCAACTCAAAGTATAGTTAAGTAGGAACTCCTCGAATAATACACTAGGTGCCACATTATGATAGAAAATACATGTAATTCCAGTAACTCAGAGACTCAGCAGAGGTTTAGCACTTTCATCATTAAGCAAATTAGTACAATTATAATATTTTTAAACGTGAGGTTCAGACTACCAAACTTAGATGTTGAATAGATGCTAAGGAAGTGCTAGGCAGCAATGCAATCCAAATCCGTGCACAAATCAACGAACCATGATATTCCAGAAGTGCAATATGAAACTAAGGTGTAGGTGTGAGTTTGGTCGAATGAAGAAATGAGAGAATGTGAGTGAAATAGGACTTTTAAACCTGTGGCCTGCAAAAACCATCCAGTTCCCGCCCGTTCAGCGATGTGAGTCAAGTTCGCCTAGTCATTCGGCGACACACCGAATGTCTAATTTCTTCGTCGAAGTTAGCAGGACCTTTGGTTTATGTAGGGATCCCAACGGTAGTCTCTATTGAGATTGCCAACATTTTTGGCGATGCGCCAGTAATTTTTCAAGACCGCTGAGCTTTACAGAAGCCCATCTAAGAATGCCTTCGGTCAGACTGCGGAAGATTTTTAGTTCGCCAAACTTGTCGGTGACCCGCAAACTAAACCTGTTGCTCGCTTTCATACATCTTTTCAAGCACTTCCCTAGCTTCAACCTGTTCAAACAAAACACTATTATTTTATCAAGAAAATTAAAAAACAAGTAATTGGTTTTGGGTTGCCTCCCAAACAGCGCCCTAGTTAACGTCGTGGCACGACGCAAGTCAATCCTCAAACCAGCTTTTTGGTGTTACACCTAGTGTAACTAGGTGATCCCGCTTGCTCATACGGATGAAGCTGAGGTAGTGCAACATTCAAGAGAGTTTCGATTAGCTGAATAGACCTAGAATGAGAGCCACTCATCTGATTCAGCGTTTCGACATTTTCTCTAATTTCCTCTAGTTCTTTGTCTTGCTCATTCATCTTTTGGAGGATGGTTAAAAACGTATCGTTTATTAGTCTGTTTTCAATGTCCATGCATCTTCCCTGCTTCGTAGATGATGGGTACTTGCTCTTTCCTTTGGACATCACTTCCAGTTCTTCAACCTTTTGGGTCAAGCTATTCATTTGACCTAACAAAATGGTCAATTGCTGGTCCTTCTCTCCATCCTTGTTGATTTTAGCTCCAAGGTCAAGGAATTTGGTGGCGGTCTTATAGGGGTATTTCTCACGTCCACTTGGCATAAGTTAGTTCATTATTTCTCTGTTTTCGAGACTCAGACCCCTATAGAAGCATTCCAGTAGAACTAAATTGGGTATTTCATGAGTTGGGCATTGCATCAATAGTGTTTTAAACCGCAGCCACGACTCATGAAAGGGTTCTTCTTCGAGATGCTTGAAGTTTAGGATGTGATCCCTGAGCCTCATTACCTCTGCTGGAAGGTGCTCCATTGGTCCACCTTCTCCATCATGTATACTCATTGTCCTGCCTCAAGACGCAAACAACTAGACAAAACTAAAAATTAGGTGAGTAAACTACTACTAACAAGAACAACAATTCTATTAGACTAAAAATTCTCAACTAACACCACTCCCCAGCAGTGGCGCCATTTTGATGCTTATCGTGACCAACGACACTATCCTACGGTATGAGTGTCTACGATCGTCGATAATATAGTAACCCAACCAAGGGTTGGGGTCGTGTCCCAAGGGAGCAATTTTGAGAATTGATAGAAAAATGGAATTTATATTCTAACTAGTCGTAGCTAAAGACATTTGCTATAAAAGACAATGTAAATTAAAGGGGACGACACAAAAGTGTCAAATATCAAAGGGGGTTTTGTAACAAGTACTGAAACAACAAAATAAACAAGAAAATCAAGTATGGGGAAAGGTTCTTGGGATGTGACAGCAATATAAGTTGAGATAAATTGTTGGGTACATGTTTTCGATAGGAAATTTGCAAAATAATAGTGACTAGGTTAAGCTTTAAATGGAAATAAGTTCCCTCTCGGGCAACTTACCCCATTTCAAATGTGTTCCTCTCGGACACCAATTTGCCGCATGAAGACCAGCCTACGCCTTACCCCACTCACTATCTCAAGCTGAGTATTAGGATATGGGACTAGGGCTCACCCTCTCGGGCTGAACCTCATGTCGACCCACTCCTTAGGCCATCAGTCTAGTGGTCTTACCTTTAGCATCCTCACATTCTGGATCATTGGGCGGTACAGTACTGCTTCGCAAAACTGATCGGCGACTCGCCGACTTCTCCTTTCCTCGCCTTTTGATCCACTTCCTTCAAGGCTTCACGTACTAGAACGAAGGGCGTTTCATGTCATTTCGGCAACTCGCCAAGTTGAACTTGGCGATCCGCAGGATTCCATTTCTTGTTCTTTTCAGCCCTATTTGCTCAGTTTTGCGCCTAAGTGTCTATGCTTCCACTAAATCTTCAAAGACCTAAAACTTCAGCATTTTAATTAGGTATTGAGATAAAACAAGCATTCAAGGACACTATTTCTATTAAAATAAAGCCCTAAATGAGTCCAATTTGTGGACTCATCAGCCACCTAGCATTTCAATCATTTTAATAGGCATTTAACGTTGGTTTTTTGATTCCCAAGTTTTGTTTTATCGAATTTGTACTCTTATGAAAATGAACTTATCATGTTGTCGTGTGTTAGGACTCTCTGATAGTGTTAGTATGTTTGAATGCCTATTTTAATTTGATAACCCTGCCTGAAATGATTATATTGATATTTCCCATGATTTTGTGCCTTAATCTCGATTAAATATTGTGGGGTTGTGCTTGCATGTTATTGGGTCTAGTCGGGTGATGTCTGAGCAACCCATAGTTGTGCCAAATGATGTAAGTTTCCCAAAGATAGAGCGGGTAAGGTCATTCTTAAGGGCAAAAGTTGTCAAATGGCCAAATTTGGCAATACTGGGAGAAGTCTGAGTATCCCGGGGTAAACAGTGTAATGGGTATTGCTTTAATTTAATAAGTGCATGCTTTGATTTTGCTTTCGGGGGTTGCGGGGTTGAATTTGAGAAATTGGGTTGAAAGTAGGCATGTTGGGTCGTTTGGCGAGCTGGGTCGAGCTCGCCGAAGTTCCCCATCTCGCCTTTAATTTTGTGTTAAATGAGTAGTTTGGTTCTATAACTTTCGGCGAGAAGCTTGTGGTCGCCGAAAGTCTTCTTGATCATCCTTTGTCTGCACCCATGTACCTTAAATTGCACTATAACTTTCGGCGGGCTAATCCTCGCTCGCCGAATGTTGTCGGCGATTCACCGAAAGATCTTCCCATCACCGACATGCCAAATGTTTCTAAGAATTTTGAGCAAGTCCTTTCGGCGAGCCCGATCTAGCTTAGCCAAAGTGATTTGACGACTCGCCGACCGATTCAGTGAGTCTGTCTACAATTGTTTCTCTGTGCATTTGATTGAATGATTTTTAATTTTTTTCCCGATGTTTTGTAGAAATGGCTAGACCAAAGGTTGCAGGTAGGAACATGCCACCCCGAAAGAAAGCTAAGGGGAATACACTCAATGAGGATACAACTTCATCTAGGGGCAAGGCTACCAAACTTCCCACAACTGGTGGGAAAGGCAACGGCAAAGAGAAGGCATATGCGTCACTGGAGGTCAGCTCCGATAGTGACGGGATCTATGCCACTCACCTCACCACTTCTGAGAGTGAGGCTGAGCACCAGGAGCATCAGACTGTAGCTTCTGATGATGATGAGCTAATAGCAGCACAGAGGGCAGAGTTGAGGTCCAAAAGGATGAATGATCCATCTAGGATCAGGAATCCTCAGCCCACCACCACTTCTCCTCCAGTTCCAGCACAGGCAGTGGTGCTTGCACCACCAGTTCAGGGTCATCCCCCCAAGTGTATGAACAGATTAAAGACTGAGAGGCTAGGACGATTATTGAGGAGAAGCATCTGTCCACGGATGGGGTGATTGACAAATACCCAGAGATTATGAGCTGTCTGAAGTCTCATAATTTCTAGATCTTCACCAAGCCCTATGGCCCATATATTCCAAATTGGGTCTAGGAGTTCTACGCTTCTTATGGAGCCTTGATACCACAGAGGAAGAAGCAGGCAGCATCATTCAAACCGGTTGACTATGTAGTTGTTCGGGGAAAGAAGATTCAGTGTGACAATGAAGCTATTAATGTTGTCCTAGATTGTCCCGATGACATTGATGACGAGTGCCAGCATCTGATTAGGACAAAGACTCTGAACAATATGAAGAAATGGTTGGTCCCACTTATATTAAACGGTACTCACAAGTGGTTGGAGATCGGAGCACCGATTGAAAAGAAAGATCTCAACATAGCTGCCCGGTTCTGTTTTGGCTTCATCAGCAGCACTATCATGCCATCCCAGAACGAGTCGATCCTCCACCTAGCCAAGGCAGCCTGTCTTCGTTGCATCATTGAGGAGACAAGGATAAATATATGGATCACTATAGCACAGGAGATGGTCATGAGGGCCAAGCAGCGACAGACCTCACTTCCCTTCCAGGTGTTGATCACCGAGCTATGCAGAAGGGCTCAAGTTCCGAGAGATGCAAAGAAGGATGTGGAAGTGATACATGCATCCTCTACCGATATCTGGAGGATTGAGGCAGAATATTTGAAATATGAGGCGGAAAAGAAGAAGAAGGTAGCCCCGATGAATTCTTCCCCGGTTGTGGACACAGACTCACTACATGCAGATGCAGTTTTGCCTACTCTGGCCCCTGGGCTTTCAGGTACTTCTTGTGATGTACCTTCTAACATCCCTAGTTCTTCTACTGCTACACCGCCTCCTAGACTTATTGTTGCTGTCACCCAAACCCCGCTCACTCAGGCTGTATTACTCTGGATGGGGCAGCTTGCCCATTTTACCGATCGTCGGGCTACCAGGCTCGAGCCCTCCATTCCAGGCATAATTCATACTGCCCTGGCTGATGTTGTGACGCCATTGAGCGTTACCATTGATGCCCTTACGGCTAGGATAGCGGTGTGTGAGCATGGCCAAGGGGACACCGAGGAGGTGATGGCTTTAAAGGCCGTTCTCAACACCATGATTTTTTGGGATGGTGGAGATCCTAGATGTACCAGATATGCCTCCGGCTACCACCGGAGATGAGGTTAGACTGGAGGAGGCAGCTGATCCCAAGTCTAAGGTGGAGACGGATGAGGAGATGCTGGAAGTTGCTGAGGAAGCTTCGTATGAGGGCCTTACTGAGACTGAGGAGGCCATGGTAGATTCAATTGTGCAGGCTTCTTTGGCTGATCCTAGTGCAACTACTATCCCTTCTGAGGTGACTCCGGACACTGATGCCTAAGTTCAGATTGATGCACCGGAAACTGATGCCCAGACAGATGGAGTGACTGAGTAGACAGGGTCCTTTCTTTACCTCCCTCTCTGTCTTACTTTTTGACTTTTGGATTATTTTGACTACATTTGAGGACAAATTATTTTATTTATGGTAGGGTGAGGACCACCTTTTGTGACTGGTTTTGTGTATATATTTGGCTTTTGAGCTATAATTGTGTGTTACACTATTTTTGTGGATGATTGAGCTTGTGACTCCTTGTTTTGAATTGTAAATGATTTTTAGACCTTTCCAAAAAAATTCTGCCACCTCTTGTTTGTGTTTGAATGTTGTTGTTCTCTTGCAAATTTGAGTGTCGATCTTGATCAATATCGATAACTTGAATAGTGCTCAAAATCGAACAAAAATTAATGTGCAACTATGATGAGGCCAAATGAAGTTGTATAGGCAATATGTGAACTCTTTGCATCTCATTGTCACTAGCCAAGTATTGAATTGAGTCTCTTGCGATGAACATTGCACACTAGCAAAAGTGTGGAGTCTTTTTTGACATTGGTGTCAATGCCTTGTGTGATGAGCTTACCGTGAACCATGTGTGATGACACCTAGAATTTGCCCCGTTGGTCCGGATGCCTAAGTGATGCAATCTCTTGATATGATATTAGGCAACTTTGAAGAGTGTGAAACAATTTGACATTATACCTCTTTTGTGGCCTACCTTGTGAGTGTGTGAACCCCGTTTGAACATCCTTTGAGCCTTAACCTTTTCTTGGAAGAAACTTGATGAGATTGTGACCTTTGTTGATCCATTATCCATAATCCTCATGATTTGTGGTTTGTTTAAATAGCCAACTTAGGCCAAAAGCCTAAGTTGGGGGTGTGGTGAAAAGAGAAGGTAAATCAAGAAGTGCAAGAAAGTCCCCTTTGACCCACGGTTTTGTGAAAAATGGAACCCCTCCATACAAAAAAAAAGAAAAAGAAGAAAATAATGAAAAAGTAAACAAATGGAAAAGTTGTGGAACAGAGTTGTGAAAGTGCAAAGAAAATGGGGTTTCCAACAGTCCATGGGAAGTGAATAATGGGATGACTTGTGACCACGAATGAAAATGATGAAGAAAAGGAAACGAAGTGTTGTTCACACCACATTACATGAGGATTACAACCATTGAGCCTATATGACCATACCTTTGCACTCAACCCTATTACAAGCCTTGAAAAGACCTTTTTGATCTTGAGTGAACTGAAACAAGGGTTTATTGGAAAATATAAGCAAACATATGGGTGAAGTCATGCATTGTGTTCATCTTTGTGAATGTGAGTGTTGCATTTGATTTCGGAACTTTAAATTGTTGAACCATTGTGTGTGAATATGGAATCATTCTTTGTATGAGGGCATTTGAGTACCTTTGTTGAGCTTGAAGTTGCATTTGAAGCAAGTATTGTGAGCTTGAGATTCTTTGATAATAGTGAGTCACAACTTGAATATTTGAGTGCACAATTGATCCTTGCATGAGTAAGTTGAGTTTTTTGGTGTGCATTCATGATTGAGCCTTGTGTAGCACTGTTTGAGACAACCTTTTTGATCTGCTGAACTTAAGTTTTACTTGAGGACAAGCATAAGTTTAAGTTGGGGGTGTTGATGAATCCACGATTTGGACTCATATAGGGCTTTATTTTAATAGATTTAGTGTCCTCAAATGTCTATTTTGTGCCAATAACTGAAGTAAATCCTTTATTTTCAGGTATTTGGATTGAGGAACAAAGCATGGACACTAATGACAAAAAAGGAACAAGGCAATAGAAAGAACAATGAAAAGAAGACCTTAGGATCACCTAATCCATTGGGAAAATCACTGAATGGTCATTGTCTCACCTAATGTTCCAGTGTGCCAAGCCCTGAAGGACAAAATCAAGTCGGCGATAGAAAGGAGCAGTCGGCGAGTCGTCGAATGATTCCGTGAAGCAGTGCTAGATTGCCCAAAGTTACAGAACTCAAGGATGTTGAAGGCCAAAGTAGAAAGGCGATGGAATTGACCAAAGGGCATATCGCTGAGTGGATAGGCGATCCCGACTTATTGCGCCGAATTGTCCTTCGCAGCACATTTTTTGGCAACTATAAATACATTTTTAAATTCTTAGTTTAGTATCAAGTTTAGAATCTATCATTGATATTATTCATTTTTCAAGTTGAGAGCTTAGATCTGAATTTAGACATATTTTTCCTTAGCTTTGAAGATTTCCATTTCTGAGAAATTGGAAGTGGGTGCTGAAGATTCTTCATCTTAGACCTTTGTAAAGACAATATTAATCTTACCCAGTTGATGGAAACACCATTTGGTAAGGATTTTTACCATTTTATGATGTCTAGCTAAAACCCCAATTCTTGGGGTGTGATTATGTGACTATGGGTTGATTTAGCTGCTGCGTATTATTAATTGATAGTGTAAATGTTGTTTAAAAGTGATTTCATTCAGTAATTGTAGCTTAATCTAAAGGGTTGTAGTTGCAAATGCAACTCTACCTTCGTGTTTTTGGCTTGCACGAGAGAGAGGTTTTAAAATCAAGATTACTAATTTGATAGTCTGTGGGTATTGGGTTGTCATGGGTTCAGCTCGAGAGAGTGAATCCTAAACCCTTTTCCACACATTCAGCTCGAGAGAGTGAATGGACTAAAGTGAAGGCTGCTCTTAATTGTTGTTTATTGGTGTTCGAGAGAAACCAATTTGATTTGGGATAAATTGTTCGAGAGAAAGTTTATCCCCACTAAAGTCTAGCTTATTCACTGATTTACAGCTATTCACTATTGATTGCAATCACCCATTTGTCTACTTTAACCCATAATCCAATCACATCCCAAGAATATCATCTCCATATTTGTTATTTTCGTGTTATTTGTTGTTGTAGCTGATAGTTGAAACCAAATCCTCCTGATATTTGACACTTGTGTCACCCTTAACTTGAATCATGCTTTTATTCGTATATGTTTTACCTATGATTGACTTGATCATATTCATGATTTTCTATTGATTCTCAAATACGTACCACTCCCTTGGGACTCGACCCCAACTCACTTAGTTGGGTGATATGCTCAAATTACACCTCCCTAAAGAAGCATAAGTGATCGTTATTAAGTAAAGAACCCAACTCATAGGTTGGGGTCGATCCCACGAGGAAAATGGTTTAGACTTAACTTTAACCAACCATTATATTCGTTTAGTCAAATTACTTCCAGAAACAAGTAATTAAAGGGGGGGGGGGGGGGGTTGTGAAACAAATTGTAAAAATTCAGTAACTAATCAGTAGTTATCAAGATGAGAGAATTAACTACGGTATACGTGTTCCCCACAAGCTCATAACGCAGTAATCCTAGTAATAGCAATCCTTTCTTAGTGTACTACCTGCAAAGTGATAAGCTAGGTATCTCTAAATCCTTGGTCCGGCATCTAGAGAATTTCACCCGCACCTTGGTCCGGATACGTGTGTATAATTTACTAACTCTTACCTTTACCTCATATTAGACATCACATCGATTTTTGGCTTAGTTATTATTTCGCACCAATCTACACTAGACTATTAGATAGTATCACCCTAAATCTATGTTGATAATTTTTTTCTTGTTGATTACCTCATTGGTCCGGCAAGTAGCAACAAGGCGAGTTCTAACGTTGCGCACCGTTAAAAAGAATTTTAAACGAAAGAATTATCAATGCATGCAAACCACTATTCAAGAATTGCTTATTTACTATTCATACTTTGTTAATCGCTCATGCTTCCCACAACCCTAGTTGTGGCGTTTAGTTACCCATAATCATATGAACACAATTCATTGTTTTAGATGAAAGAATTATGAACTTACATAAGAAGAATACTAAATCCAGAAATTCAACTTGAATTGCTACACCAAAATCTTCAAAACGAACTTAAGAAATCAATAATTGCTAGGTTTGCAAGAATAATCTGTCAAGTCACAAAATAGAACTAAAGTAATAATGTCTAACCCCCCCAAAAACGAGGTTTACATGCCCTATTTATAGAAAACAATTCCTAAATTAAAAGGGAAACAAAATAAGGAAAGTTTGTTAAGGTATGCATCTTCATTCCACGAGACTGACTCACGGACCGTCAATGGATCTACGGTCCATGAGTCCCTTCCGTCAGCCAAGACTTAGAAAAAATTTCAGCTTCCAAAAATCAGCTTCTCTGAAGCAAACGACGGAACTGCAGTACAGACCGTAGATCGATATATGGTTCGTCAATCCCTCTCTGTAGCTCCACACTTAGAAACTTCAAACATCAGGTACTGGAACCCTTACAGTATCATTCTACGGATCGGTAGTATGGTCCGTAGATCAATCTACGGACCGTCAATGGCCACCGTGGTTCAACATTTGGTCATATTTCCCTGATTTTCCTTCCATGCCTTGCCTTCTGATCTACGGTCACCATCTACAGAGCGTCAATGGACCGACGCTCCGTAGACCACCTCCGTAGATGCCTTATTCTGCATTTCTTTCAGCTGTTTCTTTACGTCCGCGCCTAAACATCTTTCCTGCAAAACACATAAAAACCAATACAAAAAGGCCCTAGACACACACAACTCTTAAGTGAAATGTATTAAAAATACTGTAAACTCACGGTATATCAACACCCTCAACTTAAATTCGTTGTTTGTCCTCAAGCGACGCACCAAGACTCTAAACGACACTTGTATAGAAGCAAGCAATTTAAGCACAAGCAATCATATGGCTCTCTATCCCAACTCTCTTTTCTGGTGCAAAATCTGTTCTTTTAGACTCGACAAGCTAATTCATGCGGATCAAAATATGGCAAAGATCGACCAACCAACACACAACATACACTGTTTTACTATTACCAAGGTACTAACTTTCCAACAATCTAACGAGTGCCCTTACTTCAAACGAAATCCCTTTTTCACACAATGAATATGAATTTGAGTACATGGATTAATTCAACACTCACAGTCAGAAGTAACTTCAAGTACTTAGACTCTCCAAACAAGATTCTAGGATCACTATAGGACTTTTTTGGCTTGTAACGTAGGCTCAGGGTCAGGTGTGGTATATTTGGGTCTTCTTAGTGACTTTCTTCCCTCCTTGACATTACACTAGGCTTTCTACCTCTTTTTACCCTATTTTTGACATCCTACCGTTTTACCTTCTTTCCCTTGATTTTCTTCAACCATGGATGTGACTTTAGACTTTGTCGCTCTTTATTTTTCACTTTCATCTTTTTCTTGCGTTTTATTCTTTTCTTTAGCTTTCAACAAGTCATATCCTTTCCTCTCTTTTCTTTTTCTCTTTTTCAACATCAAACTCTTTTCATACCTATTTTTCTTTCGGTTTCTCTCTTTCACAGCCACCTTCAACTTATGGGTTTTCCATTGGTTGAGGTGCACAATACCCGATGTCGGATGAGGGCCAAGATTGAAGTTGCCTTTCACATTAGCCACCCTCAACTTAGTCGTTTGGCCTAAGTCAAGGTGCACATGTCCAAGGAGGGACTAGGGCCAACATAATAGATTATGGGAAGATGAGTTAGAGGTTTAAAAAAAATATGGTCTAATTTAGGCTCAAAACATTTGGATCAAAGGGAGCATTTAGTTCATTTGGTTGGATTCTCTTTTAGGCAATTTGTGGACTTATCAGAACAAGGGCCTATGATCACTTCCTAGACTCTAGAGTAGATTGTCTTAGCAGGACTAACCGAGCAAGTTCTAGATGGGCACAAAACTGTTTGAACAATCAACTATTCTCACACACTCTTGGCACATAGTTTCATTATCATATTATCAGATTACCCAGTTCAAGTTTTAGCTTAGGTCATGCCATCAAGTTGATTCATTATCGTGTCATACTCAGAGCCAACACATTCAACTTATCTTTGCCTACAAATTCTAGCACAATTTGGACGAGTATCATTTTTCATAGGCCATCATGCTTCATTCTTTTTCATGTTTATACACATACGAGCCTAACACATGCCGGTTCAACAGAAATTAAACAGTCTCTTGGGGAAAAGAACACAGGCAAGAAAACCCCAAGAGAGGATTATGAGTTGGGTTACTCAGATTTCACCCTATCACTTACAATCCATTTACCCCACCCCCCAACAAAAATGGTGCAATTATCCCCAATGCACAGAAAAATAGTAAAAAGTAATGGATTTGGGTGAAGTAAACCTGAGGCGCATAGCGCCGACGAACCATCAACAAGCGGGTGGGTTCGGTTTCTTAGAACCCGCTAAATCAACACTCGGGTCACCCTTAGTGGTGCCCACATCAACAAGGGCAGCACCATCAATAGTGCTATCGGCGACTCTAACTGCACCATCAGTGGTGCTCACATCAATCGCCACAATAGGTGGAACCTCAAACACGGGCATAGAACTTGACGCCCCAGCAACCATTTCACGGGCCCTCTGCTGCCTCAGCTGCTCATCTATTATGGAGGCTTTCTGTGCCTTCTTCTCCTGCCTACGCTACCTTTTGCTAGCATTTTCCTCCTCTGTGAGCTTAGTTTGATGACTAGAACGGTTCCTCTTTCTGCGGGCACGTGCAGGCTCGGGCTGCGCATCCGCATCATCTCCACTGAATAGTGCACCCAGGACTGTATCGTCATCTAATACATAGGGTGCAGCCTGTGGCTCCACATCTACTGCACCCAGGATGGCGTCAACATCAACCCGGAGACTAGCTAGCTCGGTCCGAAAAGAGGACATATCGGTAGTAGGAGCTGGCCTCTCTAGGACTCTCAACTCAAAGGCATCGACCCTCTTATGAACTACTTGGACCTTCTGGTCCATTTTTGCTTCCATCCTTGTTTCTACTCTCTTTTCGGACTCAACAATCAACTTCCGCATCCAGGGCTTAATGTGGTGCAGCAAGGTGGCCATTTGGGCCTCTAACTTCTGAACTTGGGCTAGTGGTATAACATTGACTCCCAAAGGCGGGGTGGTACTAGATGAGTTGGGGTCCTGACTAACGGCCTGAGAAGAGAAGGCAGGGGCATCATCAGTGTAGGATGGGGGGAATAGGCTCATCACCATGCAGCTGCTCCACAGCATCTACTAAATCAGCACCCAATGGCACATCGATCTGTGGCCCTCCGCGAAGAGCAGCCACATTTACCTCGTCCTGGATCAGGCCAATATCTAATGTCCCCATAGGATGGATCAACCTATCACAATGCCAGAGCGGCACTCTAGAGTCCCTGCACAATTGGAAAATCAAACATGGAAAGGGGTAAGTAGTGGAGGTCTTGAATGCCCTCTCGTGAATTTCTGCCAGCAGCATGCGGGCAAAGTCGATCTCCAATCCTGCTACTAATGCGGGAACCATGACAGCTCTGTCCCATGTGAGTTGGTTGTCAGCTTTTGTAAGCGACACCTTGTTCCACACGAATAACCAAAAAAACTTGGCCACCAAAGTCAAGGTGGCCTTCCGAATACCCAAACGTGGTGAGTTAACCCACTCCACACGCTCTCCATCTGCAGCTATGTGCCTTGCCAACCACAATAAGACAGCCTCCCTCTGCTCGGTATTACGCGTGAAGGCTCCACTCCTCACAACATCCCATCTGTATTCAAATTTGGCCGTGTTGAGGGATCAAGTGTGATTAGGACCAGGGCCATAGAGGAATCGGCTGATGGTGGTATGTGAGATATCTACTGAAAAACCTCGGACCATAGTAGAAGTGCTAGGGTCCTGGGCTGTGGGCTTGGACCTCTTGTCAATCGAACCTCGGAGAGTGGCAGCATAGGAGGCATAGAACTCCCGCACAATCTCCTCGCTATAAGTCCCAAGGTCTCGAGCCATCCAGTCACACTTGTGAAGTTTAAAAAGCCGGTGGATGTCGGGGACAGTGTGCAAGCTCCCCATGAGGACTCTGCGCTCCTCTGTAATAAGTCGTGCCATCTTCTCTTTGTCATTCTTCATCTTGGCATCCCTATAAATTTGCCATTGTCCCTCAACACACCATCTATTTGGCTCACCGTCCACTGGAGTGGGGACATCATTCCGTGGTATGGGTACTGATTCTAAGCTAGTGGCCTCATCAATCGAGGCTGCTTGTTTATTATCGCCAGAACCTGTGGCTGATTTAGCGATGGACCCTAAAGCCTAGGTAGACTCGAACCCTGAAGCATGGGCAGAATCGGACCCTGAAGTATGGCTAGACGCAGAACCGGACGTAAACCCATTCTCTAAACTGGAAGCAGCCCCAGTTAGCGACCCGATCAGTGTGTGCTCCTCATTAGACTAGGAGACAGTGACTACGTTGGGAATCACCATCCGGGGGGTGCCTCTGGTGACTCGAGGTGCAGTGGGAGAGGTCCTCGTGTTGGGAGGAACGTATGTTGAATCTGTCTCCACATCATTATCTTCGTCAATTAACCTGAAGCTAGGGGCAACAGATTTTGAGTTGCCCATTTTTGTGTAGGTGACTAGCTTCTTGGATGCCATCGAACCTGTGGAAGAGTTATTAGTACCAAGACTGACTAACAACACACTCGAAATAATTTTAGAACTAAAAACGACACCAACAAAAGACTAAAAAAAAATTCAGACAGTGTCTACAGTGGTCATCTACGGTGGAGATCTATGGTCCGTAGACTGATCTACGATCCGTGGATCCCTTCCGTGGATCAGAGGACCAACAATATTGGTCGCAGAGGGAAACCACGGTTGTGCAGAACAATCCGTAGATTGATCTACGGACCGTAGTCCACATCTGTGGTTTGACACTTAGTGAACTCTTCAAGTGCTTTCATCCACGGACCTTATCTACGGTCCGTAGATTGATCTACGGTCCGTGGACGGGGATTCGTGGATGGGATCTCTGCCAGGTTTTAGACATACTTACTTTCAATTTCACATGTTTGACCATTGTCAACAGGGTCCTAGTCTAATCATGTATTTCAACACTTTATCATGCTGGTTTGTCATTCTCAAGATTCTGTTTAATCATTTTAACAAGTATTTAAGACAAACTTTGGAACCCTAAGTCGAAACTTACATTTAGACTTATAATCTCATACAACAAGGCAGTACAATCACTATCTATCGTTCCAAGGGTATTGTGACTTCCAAGTTTAGCATGCAATTTCATCTAACAATTACCCAAGGTCAAGACCCAATCCCTGACTTTCTATAATCTATCAATGAATCAAAATTCAAAGTGAGGAGAAAGTCTATTACCTTTCAGCAATGTAAATGGGGTGATTGTGTGATGACAGATGCTTTCAAGACCAAACACCACCTCTTCGTTACTAACCTAAAACCGGACCCTTTTGTGGAATATGGAATGAGTAGTATTCGGAATGGAAAGGAATCGTAGGAATTATGGGGGAATGGAAGGGATGATTTTATGGGGGAGTTATGGAGTGATTTAGGGGAGTTGAAGTGTTTGAAATGGTTGGACAGTGAATAGAGGGAAGTGGAAATTATTTCAAATTAGGGGAATTTTAAATAGGGGGTCCGGGTCGGGTCAGACAGAATTAGGGTTTGGATCCACGAGACCCCATCTACTGTCCGTGGATCAATCTACGGTCCGTAGATTGGGACCGTAGATGACATTCAAACTTGGAAAATATCAGAACTTACCTGGGATCTACGGACACTATTGACGATTCGTGGACTGAACCACAGGCCGTCAATGGGGTCCGTAGACCGCTACACCAAACCTTTTTCCTGCAGATTCTGCTTTTCGCCCCTGCACATGTAGCAATCATTAGCATGTTCTTTTTACATTTTCTGGACACTTTTTAGACACGGACCCTATGTTGTGTCTAGCCAACACTAAATCAAAAGTAAAGAAACTATCTAAATGAGTACAGATAGGCAACTAAACAAAGAAAATTACAAAACGGAAAACAAAAAACCTATTGTTGGCTAGATTTTACAGCTTGGGTTGCCTCCCAAGCAGCACTTGATTTAACGTCGTGGCACGACATAGGCCTCTTGATTACTCAGACTTCATCAAGATGATAGGCTTCAACCACTTCTTGCACAGTTTTTGTGTTTCCCAGATCGATCTTGATCCTTTTCCCGTTAACCATGAACCTTGTTCCTTCATTGTTCTCAAGCTCAACCGCTCTATGGGGAAGCACTTTTGTGAGCAAAAATGGCCGGTCCATTTGGATTTGAGTTTGCCCGGAAACAAGCACAGCCTATAGTTGAATAGAAGCACAAGATCACCCACAACAAATTCTCGCTCTTCAATTCTTTGATCATGATACCTCTTCATCTTCTCCTTGTACAAGGCTGAACTTTCATAAGCTTTTAGGCGAAATTCATCAAGCATATTCAAGTCATTCATTCTTTGATTAGATACGGTGCCCCAATCCAAATTTAGCTTCTTCATCGCCCACAAAGCCTTATGCTCTAGCTCTACCGGTAAATGGCAAGACTTCCCATATACAAGTTGGTAAGGAGACATACCTATGGGGGTCTTGTATGCAGTGCAATAGGCCCATAGAGCATCATCAAGCTTCCTTGACCAATCTGTTCTATTAGCATTCACAGTCTTCACCAAAATCTGTTTGATCTCTCTGTTGGACACTTCAACTTGCCTGCTAGTCTGTGGATGGTAAGGAGTGGCTACATTGTGGCGGACACCATACTTCTCAAGTAGTGCCTTGAACAACTTATTACAAAAGTGGGAGCCTCCATCACTGATAATCGCCCTCGGTGTACCAAATCTGGAGAAGATATTCTTTTTCAAGAATATGGTGACACTTTTTACCTTCATTGTTGGGGAGCACAACTGCTTCCACCCACTTTGATACATAATCAACCGCAACAAGAATATACTTCATCCCATGTGAACTCACAAATGGACCCATAAAATCAATGCCCCATACATCAAACAACTCTATCACCAATATAGGATTCATATGAAGCTCTTGCCTCTTTGAAATCCCTCCTTCTCTTTGGCAACAATCACAAGACTTGGCGAAATCATGAGCATCTTGGTGGATGGTAGGCCGATAGTACCCACACTGCAAAATCTTATGCGTAGTCTGAATGCCACTATGATGCCCACCAACAAGCGATGAATGGCATGCTTCAAGTACACTCAACATCTCAACCTCGGGCACACAGCGACGAATAATCCCATCAGCACAACTACGATACAAGTAAGGCTCATTCCAAAAGAATTTCTTCATATCATGCATAAAAAATTTCCTTTGGTGAAAAGACAAGTCTGGGGGCACCAAATCGCTTGCCAAATAATTAGCAAAATCTGCAAACCAAGGAATCAGATCATGAGAAACAGCCAATACCTTTTCATCAGGAAAAGTATCATTAATTTCAACCCTATCACCAAGTTTAAGCATAGCCTCTTCCTCTAATCTGGACAAGTGATCAGCAACTTGATTTTCGGTCCCCTTTCTATCTTTTACCACAAAATCAAACTCTTGCAGCAATAATACCTATCTAATTTAGCTTCGGTTTTGCATCCTTCTTTCTGTAAATTATAGCAGATATCGTTTGGAGCTCATTACTCTACTTAATGGACCTACAGATATTGAAAGTTGCTTCTTCATTGTTCAGTCTGAACTTCATCTGCCCCTTCTCCATATCAACCAATGCACGCCTTGTGGCAAGGAATGGTCTCCCAAGGATGATGGGAACCTCAAAATCAACCTCACAGTCAAGAATCACAAAATCTGCCGAAAAGATGAACGACCCACTTTCACTAGCACATCATGGAGTACACCAATGGGCCTTCTTTTCGAGCAGTTTGCACAATGGATGTGCAATTTTAGAGAAATCTTTGATGAACCTCCTATAGAAACCTGCATGCCCAAGAAAACTTCAAACACCTTTTACAGAGATAGGTGGTGGAAGCTTTTCAATTACCTCTACCTTTGCTCTATCAACCTCAATGCCCTTCTCAGAAATCCGATGACCCAGATCTATCCCTTCTTTCACCATAAAGTGGCACTTCTCCCAATTTAGCACCAAATTGCAGTCTTCACACCTTTTAAGCACCTCAGTCAGATGATCCAGACATCGGTCGAAAGAGTCATCTACCACAGAGAAATCATCCATGAACACTTCAATAGTGTCCTCCACCATATCAAAAAATATCGACATCATACAACGATGGAAGGTTGCTGAAGCATTGCACAACCCAAAGGGCATCCATTTGAAGGCGAAAGTCCCAAGCACTCTACTTGTCTCTTATTTAAATCTGTTGCAATGATGACCGGCAAAGTATTATCTCTACCCAAGAATACATACCTCAAATACGGTGGTAGAGCCTTAAGCTCCAATTTTGGTGCTTCTACAACAGATGGTCTCGCTGGTGGAGACTTGCGATACTTCATGTCTAACTCATACCTCTTTGGTTTTGACTTATATTCGCACCTATCGAGTGCAGCTACCAACTCATCGTACTCTTCAATTCCATCACTATTGAAATTCATCATAACTGCTGCTAGTGCCTCAACACCGAGTCGCTCTTCAATTTGCACTTCTATTCCACTCTCAAACCCTCTCGAGTAGTAACTGCTATACAATGACCATCATTCTTTGGATTTTGGATGGTATTGCTAGGAAGAGTGCCAGGTTGACGTGGGTTCACTTTAGTAGACAACTAAGTCATCTGCTACTCTAGATGTTTTATTGACACTACATGGGCATCAACTTTTTGACCAATACTAGATAAGTTGTTTCTCATCTCCTTCACATTCTCATCAGTTGCATCAAACCATCTCATCATCTTGTGCATCATATCTTCAATACGCGCCATATTGCCTCCAGCTTCCCTAGTACCAGATTCCCAATTTTGAGGGGACATAAGGTCCAACCCGATCGTTTCTGTTGCTATAGTTGTTTCGGTTGTAGTTGTTGTCACGATTGAAGTTCCCATCCTGGACATATTGACCCTTTCGGTTGTAATTGTCATAGTTTCGACCTTGGTTTCCTTCACCTTGGCGCCAATTATCCGTGTTGGATCCTTGGGCATTTGGTCAGAAACCCCCCATCTGATCATTCACCGCATAAGCATCCTCTTCATAATAACACTCTTCAACTGGTGGTGGAGTTCTAGTCAAGTAATTCACAACATTTACCTTTTCCGCACTTCCGCTCACATGCTTCAATACCAACTCTAACTCGGTTCTCATCTGAGCCATCTCCTCACGAATCTCATCTGTAGATTGGTTGTTTGTAGTATGAACGGCAAATGTGTTTCTTCCAATAACCGACCTCCTAGTGCTCCATGCTTTATTGTTGCAAGAGATCTTCTCCAATTTTTCTAAAATCTGAGCGTATGTGCACTCACCATATGATCCTCCAGCTATAGTATCAAGCACTGCTTTATTGTTTTCATTCTACCCTCGATATAAATATTCCTTCAACGACTCATCATCAATACGGTGATTCGAAACACCTCTTATAAACGCAGTGAATCTGTCCCAAGAGCTACTCACAGACGCTCCAGGTAATGCCACAAAATTGTTGACATTATCTTTGTGATTGAGCTTTTTGAACACTGGATAATATCTTGCTAAGAACACATCCTTCAGTTGGTCCCATGTATAGATTGAGTTATAAGGGAGCTCAGTGAACCATACAGCAGCATCGCCTGTCAGTGATAGAGGGAACACTCGCAATCCGATAACATCCATATCCAAGTCTGGTTAACCTACACAGCTTTTGCAAACCACCCTTAGCTTGGCTATGTGAGCATGTGGGTCCTCCGATGGCGATCCCAAGAATAAGCCCCTCGCTGTAAGTATCTGCATCAAGCTACTGGTCACCACAAATGTGTGCCCCGGCGGTAAAGGGGGTAGGACAAGAGGTCCATCTAAGTCAGAAATGTTTATGTTGCCCCTATAGTTGTCATACAGTCGTGGGCCTGGTGGGCCATGCACCCTCACTGCATCTCCTAATTTATTCTCAGCTAGAAACTGGTTGTCTCCACCAACTACCTTCGGAGGTTGCAACTCAACTTCATCACCTAGGTTGCATCCGATAGGATTAACTTGAACTCATTGATTGTTCATGCTTCGCAAAGTTCGGTTCAACTCTGGATTGTAAGGAGTAAGTGGATCATCTTGGCTCCGTGTACTTGGCATACACTGGAATCAGAACATGAGAAAGAAAAACAAAAAGAAAAAGTAAAATTAGGAAATATTTGACCAAAGTTCAATAATGTAGTTAAAATTAATCTAAAAGCCAATTTCCCCGGCAGCGGCGCCAAAATTTGATACGCTCAAATTACACCTCCCTAAAGAAACATAAGCGATCATTATCAAGTAAAGAACCCAACTCGTAGGTTGGGGTCGATCCCACGAGGAAAATGGTTTACACTTAACTTTAACCAACAATTATATTCGTTTAGTCAAATTACTTCCAGAAACAAGTAATTAAAGGTGGGGGGGGGGGGTTTGTGAAACAAATTGTAAAAATTCAGTAAGTAATCAGTAGTTATCAAGATGAAATAACTAACTAGGGTATACGTGTTCCCCACAAGCTCATAACGCAGTAATCCTAGTAATAGCAATCCTTTCTTAGTGTACTACATGCAAAGTGATAAGTTAGGTATCTCTAAATCCTTGGTCTGGCATCTAGAGAATTTCACCCCGCACCTTTGTCCGGCTACATGTGTATAATTTACTAACTCTTACCTTTACCTCATATTATACATCACATCGATGTTTGGCTTACTTATTACTTCGCACCAATCGACATAGACTATTAGATAGTATCACACTAAATCTATGTTGATAATTCTTTTCTTGTTGATTACCTCCTTGGTCTGGCAAGTAGCAACAAGGCAAGTTCTAACGTTGCGCACCGTTAAAAAGACTTTTAAACGAAAGAATTATCAATGCATGCAAAATACTATTATAGAATTGCTTATTTACTATTCATACTTTGTTAATCGCTCATGGTTCCCACAACCCTAGTTGTGGAGTTTAGTTACCATAATCATATGAACACAATTCATTGTTTTAGATGAAAGAATTATGAACTTACATAAGAAGAATAATAAACCCAGAAATTCAATTTGAATTGCTACACCAAAATCTTCAAAACGAACTTAAGAAATCAATAATTGCTAGGTTTGCAAGAATAATCTGTCAAGTCACAAAATAGAACTAAAGTAATAATGTCTAACCCCCAAAAACGAGGTTTAGATGCCCTATTTATAGAAAACAAGTCCTAAATTAAACGGGAAACAAAATAAGGAAAGTTTGTTCAGGTACGCGTCTTCATTCCACGAGACTGACTCAGGGAACGTCAATGGATCTACGGTCCGTGAGTCCCTTCCATCAGACAGGACTTAGAAAAATTTTCAGCTTCCAAAAATCAGCTTCTCTGAAGCAAACGACGGAACTGCAGTACGGACCGTAGATCAATCTATGGTTCGTCAATCCCTTTCCGTAGCTCCACACTTAGAATCTTCAAACATCAGGTACTGGAACCCTCGCAGTATCATCCTACGGATCGGCAGTACGGTCCGTAGATCAATCTACGAACCATCAATGGCTATTGTGGTTCCACACTTGGTCAGATTTCCCTAATTTGTCTTGTCTGCTGATCTACGGTCCATAGACCACCTCCGTAGATGCCTTATTATTCATTTCTTTCAGCTGTGTGTTTACGTCCGCGCCTAAACATCTTTCCTGCAAAACATGATAAAAACACATAAAAACCAATACAAAAACACCCTAGACACACACAACTCTTAAGTGAAATATATTAAAAATACTGTAAACTCACGATATATCATTGGGGTATATTACTACTTAACGATCGCTGGCACTTAGTATTGGATGAAGTGTCTTTGCTAACATTAATCAAATCATCAGTGCATGAGGTGGGAGTCACTTCTACATCCTTTTTCTCATCCCAAAGCTCGATGATTAGCACCGGAAAAGGTAGAGATGTTTGGCGTTGCTTGGCCCTCATGAGCATCCCATGTGCAATGATCATCCCCAAGTTCAGCCTTGTCCAAGCAATGATGCAACCAAGACAGGCTGCTTTTGCATGGCGAAGAATCGACTCGTTTTGGGATGGCATGATAGTATTGTTGATAAAGCCAAACCAAAACCTTGTTGTTATATTAAGGTCCTTCTACTCAATGGGTGCTCCAACCTCGATCCACTTGGGAGTACCGTCAGATATCAGAGTAGCCAACCATTTTTTTATATTCTCCAACGTTTTGTCCTGATCTTGTATTGACAGTCATCCTCAAGTCTCGTTGAACATTCCAAGACTACATTGATAGTAGTACTATCACACTTCACTTTCCTGCCCCTAACAACCACATAGTCTATCGGCTTGAATTTGGTGGCCGGCTTCTTCCCTTGTGGCACTAACGCTCCATGAGCAGTGTAGAACTCCCGGGCCCAATTTGGAACATAAGGACCACGGGATTTAGTGAACAGCTGGAACATGTAAGACCTAAAGCAGCTCATGATCTCTGGGTATTTGTCAATGACTCCATCAATAGACAACTTCTTTTCCTCAATAATGGTCTTTAATCCCTCAATCTTCAGTCTATTCATAGACCAAGAAGGAGGACCTTGTATAGCTAGTGTAGAAACCACAGCCTATGCTGGAGAAGGAGGAGGAGTAGTGGCCTGGGAGGTCCTGATCCTAGACGTATCATTTAACCTCTTGGATTACAGCTCCGCTCTCTGGGCTGCTAGTAGCTCATCTTCAGGCTCAGAAGTTGCAGCCTAATGCGCCTGGTGCTCACCCTCACTCTCAGAAGTGGTGGGGTGAGTGGCATAGATTATGTCACTGTCAGAGCTAACCTCCGATGACGCAAGAGCAGGTGCCTTACCCTTTCCTTTTCCCTTCCCTCCTGTGGTGGGAAGTTTGGTAGTATTTACCTTGGATGCAGTTGCATCCTTGTTTATTGTGATTCCCTTAGCCCTCTTGCGGGGAGGCATGTTTCTTCCTACCACTTTTGGTCTAGCCATATCTGCAAACACATCAAAAAGAGTTAAGATTCATTGCAAGAAAAGTTACAGAAAAATAGTTGCAGACAGACTCACCGAATGGATCGGCAAGTCACCGAATCACTTTGGCGAGCCAAATCGGGCTTGCCGAAAGGATTGGCTCAAAACTTCTCTGAAAAATTGGCATGTCAGCGATGGGAGGGGCCTTTCAGCAAATCACCTATAGTATTGGGCAACCACAGACCAGCCCGCCAAAAGTTATAGTGTATTTCAGGGGTTAAGGGCGCAGAAAGGGCGATCAAAGAAGCCTTTCGGCGAGTTGCTAAGTGCACTCGGCGAACTCAGGCTTCTCGCTGAAAGTTACAGAACCCAAACTCAAAATAAGCATGAAATTAAAGGCGATCAAGGGAGATTTGGCGAACCGCCGAGTGGTTCGGCGAGAACAACCTAGCTCGCCAAACT
Organism: Solanum raphanifolium; assembly: GCA_036250405.1. Taxonomy (NCBI): domain Eukaryota; kingdom Viridiplantae; phylum Streptophyta; class Magnoliopsida; order Solanales; family Solanaceae; genus Solanum; species Solanum raphanifolium. Next base: position 30,737 of record JAJOOE010004552.1, read on the forward strand.
GCCCAACATGCCTACTTTCTACCCCGACTTCCAAAATCAACCCCGTAGCCCCCGAAAACAAATAAAAGCATACACTAGTTCAATTAGACTTTGAACCATAATACTCATGCCCCCGAGATACTCAGATTTCTCCTGGATTGGCCAAAATTGGCCATTTGACGACTTACGCCCTTGGGAATAATGTCAAATGCTCCATCATCGGGAAAAATACATCATTTAGCACAATTAAGGGCTACTCAAACTTCACCCAACTATACCCAACAAAAATTAAGCACAATCCAACAAGAATTTGATTAATTTTAAGGCACGAAACTCAGGAAATCAACAATATAGGCAATTTAGGCATGATATTCAAATTAAAACAGGCACACAAGAACACATTTATGATTCAGAGAGGCCCAGCACACATCATTAAGAACTAAATGATTGCAAATGAGTAAAAATTGCTAAATACAAGCTCGGGGTTCAGAAAACCAACCTTTAATGCCGAATACGAGATTTGAAAAGCTAGGCGGCAAAGAATCCAACTCAGAACGCAAAATCAACGACTAGGAAGCAGTAAAAACACGAAAATATAGAAAAATATAGTGCGGGTGTAAGTTTGGTTAGTTAAAAAGTGAGGGAATGTGACAGAGTTTGAACTTTTGAACCTTTGGCCTTTAAAACCGTCCAGTTCTCACCCTTTCGGCGACATTAATTTTGTTCGCCGACCCACTCGATGACACGCCGAGTGGGCACTTACCTCACCGAGTTTTACAGGACCTCCAGTTAATCTGGGGGTCCAAACGGTGGACAAAGTCGCGATCGCCGACTTGTTCGGCGACACGCCAATTTGCTCTTAGCCTCACCGAGTTTTACAGACTCCAACCTTAGAATTTCTTGAGTCCAAAGGCGGTTCGAGTCGGGATTACCGACTGTACATTTAGCTCACCAATCACCACTTTTCAATCACATTCCATTTTTTCACTTGCACAATCAACACACCATTATTTTAAAATCAAAAAGAAAGAAAATAAAAACTTGGGTTGCCTCCCAAGCAGCGCCTTAGTTAACGTTGTGGCACGATGCAAGTCCTCACTCAAACTTCATTCTTGGGGTTGGCCATAGTGTCATTAGGCAACCCCTCTTGTTGTCTCGGGTTTAAATGAGACAAAATTTGACCCATCTTGGTCTCCAACTGCTTGATAGAGATGGAATGGGAGGTAACCGTCTGGCTAAAGGTCAATATATCTTCCTTCATATCCTTCAAGATTTATCGAACCCCTCAACCTCGTTGAGAATACGAAAGAGCATATCCTCAGATCGGCTACCCTCAGAATCTTTGGGCTTTTTGCGCTCGTAGGGAGGAAAATATCTATCCTTCTCCCCGTATCTTTCTTTCCAAGTGGGATTACGATCCCTCTACTCTCTATCACGATCCTTCCAGCCTTATTCCCTATTCCAACCTTGGCCTCGGGTAGTTTGCACAATAACCACCTCCTTGGTTGGCTAGGAAATTCACCTCTTCATTGTACAATGCTTCAAACTTGGACTCTTCGGGGTTTACACACCCAACACCCACAGCATTGATACTTTTAGCACCAGCACCCATGACATTTTTGGACAAAATGTCAAATTGTGCCATGATCTTTGCCATGTTTTGGTCCCTCTCTTGGTCTTTCTCAAGCTTCTCATTGGTCAATTTAAACGTGAGAGGGAGACCTGATCTTCGCGGGTGTACCAAGCCCGATTTATTGTGGTCATACCATCCAATAGATGGGTTGCTATAATGTAAGGTTGTTGCATCAAACCTCACAAAGAAAGTTGGTCAGCTACGCCCTTGTTCACCGAATCAAGGCTTCGGTAAAAATATTGTAGCAAAACGTTGTCGGGCAAACCATGAGTTGGGCATTGCAGCTCCAATTTCTTGAATCGTAGCCAAGTCTCATGAATTGTCTCACCCTCCAAACGCTTGAAGCTTTGGATGATGTCCCGAAGTGTCATCATCTTCAAAAGAGGGAAAATCAAGCTTGAAATGCAGTGACAAGCTCTTCCCAAGAAGTTATGGAGTTTCTTGGCAATTCAACCAACCACTTGCACGTTTTTCCCATTAGAGAAAATAGGAACAACCTCAACCGGACCATCTCTTGGGATATGTTCTTGAAGGAGAACAACCCGCAAACATCAACAAAGTTTCTAATATGCTCATGGGGATCCTCATGAGCCAACCCTTTCAATTGCAAGAGCTGCAACATGGTACTTGTAATATGCAACACAGCGTTCCCTTCAGCTGGAGGCAAGAGAATGGCACCAATTCCACCCATTAGATGAGGGTCATTAGCATTCGGCTCATTGACATCGTTGAGGTTGCCGATGTCATTTTGGTGGCCCACTTGGCTACCATTGCTTCTGTTAACACTCATTTCCTCTGTTTAAAACAACAACACACAAACCAAAACTAAAAGTAAGTAGATTCAACTATGACTAAAAAGAACAAAATTCAACTTAACCAAAGAATCTTAACCAACACCACTCCCAGGCAGCAGCGCCATTTTGATTGAATAACGCTATCAAAGAAACTTCATCCAATTCTAAGCGTCAACGATCTTTAATCAGTATATAAACCAAGTAAATGAGTTGGGGTCGAATCTCACAAGGAGTGGTACGTATTTAAGATTCAAGAGTAAAGTCTGAACATATTAAAACCAGTCATAGCAATAAATTTTATCGAATAAGAACATAATTCAAATCAGGGTGTGACACAAATGTCAAATAAGGGTGTTTTGGTTTAAAATTATCAACTACACAACAGCAAATAATACGGAATAACAATAATGAGACGGGTTCTTGGGATGTGATTCGATTATAGGCTAATGTAGACAAATGGGTAATTGCAACTATTAGAAAATAGTTGTAAATTAGTGAATAAGCTAGACTATAGAGGAGGTAAACTTTCTCTCGAACAATTTACCCCAAATCAAGTCGATTTCTCTTGAACATCGACAAGCATGCAAAATAAGAACAGCCTACGCTTTAGCCCATTCACTCTCTCGAGCTAAATGTGTGGAAAAGGGTTTAGGATTCACTCTCTCGAGTTGAACCAATGACAACCCAATACCCACTGACCATCAATCAATAATCTTAGTTTTAAAACCTCTCTCTCGAGCAAGCCAGAAACACAAGGGTAGAACTGCATTTGCAACTACAATTCTTAAATTGAACCACAATTAATGATCGAAATCACTTCTAAACAGTATTTAATCTAACAATTAGCAATACCTATAAGCTAAATCAACCCATAATCACATAATCACACCCCGAAAATTGGGGTTTTAGCTAGACATCATAAAAAGATAAAAATTGTTACCAAATTGAGTTTCCATCAACTGGGTAAAATTGATTTCGTCTTTACAAAGGTCCAAATTAAAGAATCTCAAAGACCCACTTCCGATTTCTCAAAAGTGAAAAACTTCAATTCTTCAAAGCTAAGGAAAACTTGTCTCAATACTTAGTATAATTACAATTCTCCACTCAAAATTTGATGTAATGAAAGTATAATACTTCCTAATTGATAAAAAGATATGAAACTAAATTTTCAAAAACATATTTATAGTCGCCAAAAATGTGCTGCGAAGATTCACTCGGCGAAGTAAGTCGGGCTAGCCGATCAACTCGGTGATCCACCATTTGGTCAATTCCATCTCCTTTATGCCTTGGCCTTCAGCATCCTCCAGGTCTGTAACTTTGGGTGGTCTAACTCTACATCGCGGAATCACTCGGCGATTTGTCAACTGCTCTTTTCTCTCGCCAACTTGGAACTTCCTTCAGGGCTTGGTACACTGGAACTTTAGGCAGTCAAATGGCCACTCGGCGACTCGCCAAATGGACTTGGCGATCACCAAGCACTCTTTTCTTCCTTCTTTCAGCTCACTTTGTTCCTTTTTGCAACTTAGTGTCCTTGTTTTGCTCCTTCATCCATAATCCTGAAAATCAAGGATTTTACATCAGTTATTGGCACAAAATGAGCATTTGAGGACACTAAACCTATACAAATAAGGCCCTAAATGAGTCCAAATTTCGAACTCATCAATAGCTAAATATCAGTGGGTAGGCTAGGCTATAACTGAAATAGCTTTCTCTCGAACAACCATTCTGCTTCAAGTGATTTCTCTCGAACATCAACAAGCATAGCAATTAAGAACAGCCCATAACCTTAATACAACTTCTCTCTCGAGCAAGATGGGTAGGATTGGATTTATGATTCACTCTCTCGAGCTGAACTCAAATCAACCCAATACCTACAAATCATTAATCAATAATCTTAGTTCTAAGACCTGTCTCTCGAGCAAGCTAGGAACACAAAGATATAACTGTATTTGCAACTACAATTCATAAATTAAAGCACAATTAATGATTAAACCCACTTCAATATAGAATTTAAACTAGTAATTAACAATGCTCATTAACTAATTCAACCCATAATCACATGATTACACCCTAAGAATTGGGGTTTTAGCCGAGCATCATAAAAAGATAAAAATTGTTACCAAATCGATTAGCCATCAACTGGGTAAGAGGAATTCAAGCTTTACAATGCTCCAATTCGAAGAAAATTCGAAACCAACTTGTAAAATCTCCAAATTGAGTCTGAAAACCTTCAAGTCTACTTAGAAACTCAAGAGAAGATTGTCCTAGACTAAGTTGGATTCTAAAAGTCTCTAAAAATCAATGCTAAATTAACTATTTAAAACTAATTTATAGTCGCCAAAAATAAGCCACGAAGGGCAGATTGGCGAAGTAAGTCGGGCTCGCCGAACCACTCGGTGAGCCACTCATTGATCTCTTCCATCACCTTTTTGCCTTGGTACTCAGCATCCTCAAGTTCTATAACTTTGGGCTATCTCTCTTTGCATCGCGGAACTGCTCTGCGACTCACCGATTGCTTCTTTTCGTCGCCGACTTGGTTTCTTCCTTCAGGGCTTTGCATGTTGGAAATTTAGGCGGTGAGATTAGCCACTCGGCGACATGCCAATAGCACTTCATGCTCGCCCTTTTTCATTTCTTCAGCTTGTTTTGTTCCTTTTTGCATGTTAGTGTCCTTGCTTTGCTCCTCAATCCATATACCTGAAAATCAAGGTATTAACATCAGTTTATAGCATAAATTAGGCATTTGAGGATACTAAATCTATCAAAACTAAGCCCTAAATAAGTCCAAATTATGGACTCATCAACACCCCCAACTTAAAATTTTGCTTGTCCTCAAGTAAAACTCAAGATCTGCAGTTCAAAAAGGATGTCTCAAACAGTGTTGCATACGACTCAACATGAATGCACACAACAAGGCTCAATGTACTCATGCAATGATCAATTGTGCACTCAAAGATTCAAATTGTGACTCACCATTACCAAAGATGCTCAAGTTCACAATATTTGCTTCAAATGCAAGTTCAAGCTTAACAAAGGTACTCAAATGCCCTCACAACAAAGAAGATTCCATATTCACACACAATTTCACAACAAGTTCAAAGTTCCGGAATCATGAACAACTCTCACACTCACAAAGATGAACATATGCATGACTTCACCCATAGGTTTGCCCATTTTTTCCAATCAACATTTGTTTCAGCTCACTTAAGATCACAAAGGTTTTTTCACGGATTGTAACGGAGCTGAGTGTTAAGGTACGATCATTTAGGATTAGTGGTTGCTACCTTCATGAAGTATGGTCTGAGCATCGCTTTCCTCTTTTTCTTTAACATTTCAAATATGCTTACAATCCACCCCATTATTCAACTTCATAAGGACTATTGGATACCCCAATTTTTTTGCAACTTTCACCACTTTATTTTACAACTTTTTTTTTCATTCTTTTTCTTTGCTTCTTTTCTCTTTTCGTTTATTTTTTTTTCCTTTTTTTTTTACATGAAGGGGTTCTATCTTTTTCAATATCATTACTGAAAGGGGGATTTCTCACACTTCTTGACTTTCCTTCTCCTTTCACGACACCTCCAACTTAGGCTTTTGGCCTAAATTGGCTATTCAAACAAACCACACTTCAAGAAGGTTATGGGTGAATTGAATAAAGAGAGGTCATTGTTGTTCAAGTTTCTTCCAAGAAAAAGGGGTAAGGCTCAAAATGTGCCAAGCAAGGTTCACTCATCTCACAAGGTTGGCCACAAAAGAGGTATATTGTCAAATTGGCTCACTCTTCAAAATTATTGCCTAAGATCATTTCAAGTGCTTGCATCACTTAGTCAACCGGACCAACGGGGCAAATTCTAGGTGTCATCACACACAATGTTCAAAGTAATCTCAACACACCAAGTATTGGCACCAATATCAAACAAGACTCCACACTTTCAAGCTAGTGTGCAATGTTCATCACAAGAGGCTCATTCGATAACCGGCTAGTCACAATGAGATGCTAAAAGTTCACACATTGTCTATGAAACTTCATTGGTCTTATCGTAGCCACACATTCCTTTCGTTTAATTAAGAGCACTATTCAAGTCATCATTATTGATCATAACCGATACTCAAATTTGCACAAGAACAACCACAATCACAAACAATAGGGGTGGCACAAAATTTTAAAATAGGTCAAAACCATTTCCATACAAAATAAGGAGCCACAAGGTCAACCATCAACAAGATTAAAATCAAAACACATATATAGATTAAAATACCCAATATTCACAAGTAAAACTGTCATCACAAAAGGTAGGTATCGAAATACCTCAACCCACCCACAAAAGAAAAGCAGTTGTCCTCAAATGCAACTAAAATAACAATAATCCATAAAAACAACAGAGAGGAAGGTAAAGAATGTAACTGTCTACACAGTCGCTCCATTTGTCGGGGCATCAGTGCCCGGGATCACCCTCTGGGGCTGGGTATCAGTGTCCGGTGCAACATCAACACTAGCTCCACTGGAGCCTGTCATAGAAGTGTCCCTCAATGAAGTTAGAATGGCCGAATGTACCATCGCCTCCTCGACCTTAGTCAGGCCCTCATAGGTGGTCTCCTCCTGAACACCGAGTTGCTCCTCATCAGTCTCTACCTCGAACTCTATAGCCATATCATCAGCTCTAACCTTTTCTCCAGTGCTAGCTGGAGGCATATCAGAACAGGCCAGAATAGATGTGCCCAGGTCATCAGGAATGTCCTCGGTCCCAAAAATCATCGACATGTCAGTGGACTTCAGTTGGTCCACGTCTTTCCTCAACTTTGCAATTTTGGCCTTTAAGACTGTCACCTCATGAGTGCCCCCCTAACCTCTCTCTCACGCCTCTATCCTTGTCGTGAGGGCATCGATAGCATCTCTAAGAGGTGTCAAAGCAGCGGTGAGAGCTTTCTCAATCTTTCCAGGAACTGTAGCCTCTAGCCTGGAGGGACGTGCATCAGCAGAATGGGCTAGGTGCCCCATCCATAGTAGCATGGCCTGGGTGAGTGGAGGTCAAGAAGTAGTACCAGCGGTAGACCTAGGAGGCAAGGCAGCGGTAGAAGAACTCAGAGTTATAGGAGGGGCAGAGCTATAATTACCTGAAGGCCCAGCGGCCAGAGTAGGCAATACTGCCTTTGCGGGTAGTGACTCAATATCAACAGTTAGGGGTGTATCCACCCTGGCTGCCCTCTTCCTCTCAGCCTCATCCTTCAAGTACTTGGCCTCAATGCACCGGATATTCGTAGATGAGGTGGGAATCACTTCCACATCCTTCTTCTTATCCCATGGCACCCGAGGTCATCTGCACAACTCGGTGATCAACACCGAAAATGGGAGAGAGGTATGTCGCTGCTTGGCCCTCATGACCATCTCCGGCTCGATAATAGCACCAAAATTCAGTTTCTTCCCCACAGTCATTGATCCAAGACATGCCGTCTTTGTGTGTCGGAGGATGGACTTATTCTAGGACGGCATGATAGTAATTCTAATAAATCTGAACCAATACTGCACCGCCACATTGCAATCTTTCTTCTCTATTGGCACTCTGGGATCAATCCACTTTGGAGTACCGTCAGATGTAGAGGGTCCAGCCAACTTTTCATTGTCTCCAATGCAGTAGTCTTAATCATACTCTGGTAGTCATCTGCAAAATTATAAGTGCAACCCAAGACATCATTTATGTTTTCACGGTCGCACCTTACCTTCTTCCCCCGGACAACTGATTTAATCACGCAATCAAGACACTACTTCCAGTTCAAGTGCCAACGATCGTGAGTAGTAATATAACCTAACCAAGGGTTGTGGTCGAGTCCCAAGGGAGCAGTTAACAATTGAGAATCAAATAGTAAAGTAAAATCTAGTTCTAACTAATCATAGCTAAAAACATTATCGAATAAAAACATTTCAAATCAAAAGGTGACACGAATGTGTCAATTATCAATAGGGGGTTTTGTATTGATTAATAAGCAAAAACAACGAAAATATAAAAGATGCGAGTATGGAGACGAGATTCTTAGGATGTGATAGGAATATGGGATAAACTAGACTATTGGGTACATGCTTTTGATAGTAACTTGTTGAACATTTGTGACTAAGCTAGACTTTAGTGGGGATAAGCTTTCTCTCGAACAACTTACCCCTAATCAAATCGATTTCTCTTGAACACCGATTTGTCGTGTTAAGCACAGCCTCTACCTTAGCCCATTCACTCTCTCAAGCTGAATATGTGAGAGAAGGACTAGGATTCACTCTCTCGAGCTGAACCCATGTCGACCTAATACCATCGGCTATCAATTTAGTAGTCTTAGTTTTATGACCTCTCTCTCTCGCAAGCCAAAAACACTAAGATGAAATCGTATTTGCAACTACAATCCCATTAAGTTCATACACAACTACTAAACAAAATCACATTTAAACAACAAATAAACTATCAACAAGCAATACCCAACAGTTAATCTAACCCATATTCACATAATCACACCCCAAGAGTTGGGGTTTTAGCTAGACATGAAAAAGAGATAGAAATCGATACCAACAAGTGTTTCCATCAAGTGGGTATGATCGAAAATGTCTTTACACACGTCTAGGATGAAGATTCTTGGATACCCACTTCAAATTTCTTGGAATTGAAAACCTTTAAAACCTTGAAGCTCAAGAACAAATGTCTCAAAAAACTCTAAGAAAACTTAAAATGTCTAAAAAAACTCAGTATTCTTTTCTGAAATTGATTTCTCGATATTAAAACTAATAATTCAAACTAGTATTTATAGTTGTCAAAAATTGTGCTCCGTAGGTCCACTCAGCGCAATTAGTCGGGATCGCCGATCCACTCGGTGATCCGCCCTTTGGTATGGTTCATCACCTTTCTACATTGGACGATAAAGTTCAGCTTCGCGGAACTGCTCGGTGATGCACCGAATGCTTCTCTCCCCCCTCCGAATTGATTTTTTCTTTCTGGGCTCAGCACACTGGAACATTAGGCGATCCTCAGGCCTTCTTTTCTTTGTCTTTTCAGCCACCTTGTTCCTTTTTGCCAAGTAGTGCCCATGCTCAAATACCTGAAGCTTAAGGATTTTCATCAGATATTGAGAAAAAATATGCATTTGAGGAGACTAATTCAATAAAAATATAGCCCCAAATGAGTCCAAATTGTGGACTCATCAACACCCCCAACTTAAATTTTTGCTTGTCCTCAAGTTCGCGGTTCAAAAAAAATGTCTCAAATAGTGCTACACAAAGCTCAATCATGAATGCATACAAAAGACTCAACTTACTCATGCAAAGATCAATTGTGCACTCAAAGATTCAAGTTGTGACTCACCATTATCAAAGAAATCTCAAGTTCACAATACTTGCTTCAAATGCTAGTTCAAGCTCAACAAAGGTATTCAAATTCCCTCACACAAAAGATGATTCCATTTTCACACACAATTGTTTAATCATTAAAAGTTCAGGAATCAAGATCAACACTCACACTCACAAAGATAAACACAATACATGAATTCACCCATAGGCTTGCCCGTATTTTCCAATCAATAATTGTTTCAACTCACTCAAGATCAAAAAGGTTTTTTCCAGGCTTGTAAAGTGGCTGAGTGCAAAGGTATGGTCATTTAGGCTTAGTGACTTACATCCTCATGAAATGTGATGCTCACAACACTCTCTTCCTTTTTCCTTCATTACTTTCATTTGTGCTCACAAGTCATCCCATTATTCACTTTACATGGTTGGTTGGAAACCCCATTTCTTTTTGCATTTTTGTAACTTTATTCCATGACTTCTTCTTTTTCATTCTTTTCTTTTCTATTTTTTTTGTATGGAGGGGTTCCATTTTTCTCAACACCATAGGTTAAAAGGGAATTTTCTTGCACTTCTTGACTTGCTTTCTCTTTTCACCACACCCCCAACTTAGGCTTTTGGCCTAAAGTTGGCTATTCAATCAACCACAAATCAAGAGGATTATAGGTAGTGGATTAAGAAATGTCATGCTTTTATCAAGTTTCTTCCAAGGAAGGCTAAGGCTCAAGGGGTGTTCAAAAGAGGTTCACACACTCACAAGGTAGGCCACAAAAGAGGTATATGTCAAATTGGCTCACACTCATCGAAGTTGCCTAAGAACATATCAAGAGATAACCTTACTTAGTCAACCGGACCAACAGGGCAAATTCTAGGTGTTATCATGCATGGTTCATAGTAATCTCATCACACAAGGCATTGACACCAAAGTAAAACAAGACTTCACACTCTCACTAGTGTGCAACGCTCACAAGAGATTTCAATTCGATACTTGGCTAGTCACAACGAGATGCAAAGAGTACACATATTGTCTATGCGACTTCAATTGGCCTAGTCGTAGCCGCACATCATTTTTGTTCAATTGTGAGCACTATTTGAGTCATCGGTATTGATCACAACCGATACTCAAATTTGCAAAGAACAGCCACACTAAGGGGAGGAAAAACATTTCGGACAAGTCGGAAATCATTTATAATTAAAATAAAAGGAGCCACAAGCTCAAACATCCATAAAAAGCAGTGTATAGCAGTGGTTTAGCAAGAAGCCCAAATACATAATCAAAACGAGAATTACGAATAGCACACAAAGGTGGGCCTCACCCCACCACAATTAAAACATTTGTCCTCAAATGCAAACAAAATTCTCCAAATGTCAACAAAAATAAAGACAAAGCGGGAGGTAAAAAGAGGATCTTGTCTACTTAGCCGCTCTATCTGTGTCTGAAGCATCGGTCTGAACTTGGGCATCAGTGCCCGGAATCAGCGTGAAAGGCACAATGGCACCAGACTCATCAGGAGCTGCCATAGGTGTATCTGCCAGAAATCTCCATACAACTGAGAAAATTCCCAGGGCCCATGAAGGAACAGAGGTATCTCTCATGGTAGCCCTCTTTCCCTTGCTTGTACCTCTAGGTAGGTGTTCTTGTTTTCTCTGCTTTGGAAGATTCGATCTCTCTTCATTCATTTTGAAATTTAGTGCTCTTATCTTTCGGGGTGGCACGATTTTCCCAGCAACTTTAGGTCTGGCCATGTCTGCAAAAAAATTTAGAAAAATTAGAATACATTCAAACAAAAGCCGTGAAGATCAATTGCAGACAAACTCGCCGACCCGATCGGCGAGTCACCAAGTTGCCTCGGTGACTAAGGTTTCTCGCCGAAAGTTGCAGAGCCAAACAACAGGTATAACATGAATTGAAAGGCGAGATGAGGATATTTGGCGAACTGCCGAGTGGTTCGACGAGCTCTACCTAGCTCGCCAAACTACCCAACGTGCCTATTTTCAACCCAACTTCTCGAATTAAGCCCTGCAACCTACGAAAAACCAATTCAAACAATGCACTACTCGAATTTAAATAGGACCCATATCATACGAGCACAATCCTACAAGATTTAACATCTTTCAATGAGCTAAATTATGGGATTTCAATATTTAAAACAATATAAGCTATGTTTGCAATTTAAAAATAGGCATTCAATCATCCTAGCACAGAGAGGCTCAGCACACATTAATAATATAATTTCATAGCAAATGAGTAAAAAACTCTCAAAAATAAACACGGGGTTCAGAAAACCAACTTTTAATGCCTTTAAAAATGATATTGAAATGCTAGGCACCAATGTAATCCAAATCCGAGCATAACTCAACAACCAAAATATGGTTATATAGCAAGAAGTAAAAGATACTAAGCGGGTATGAGTTTAGCAAGTTTGAAAGCGAGGAAAAATGAATTGATTTGAAGTTTTAATCATTTGGCTCTTTAAATAAACCGTCTAGTTCTCGCCCAATCGGCGACGTTAGTCATGGTCGCTGATCCACTTGGCGACACACAGAGTGGATACGTACCTCACCGAGGTTTACAGGGCATCCATCAATTTTGGGGGTCCAAACAGCGGATTAAGTCGAGATCGCCGACATGGTCGGTGAATCGCCAATAATTTTCTGGGCTCACCGATTTTTACAGACTTCAATTGAAATATGTTTTGAGTCAAATGGCGGATTAAGTCGGGGTTGCCGATCTCTTTGGCGTTTCACCGACTTGACTTTAGCTCGCCAATCTGCATTTTTCAAATATGTCCCACGCTTTAACCTGCACAATCAACACACCATTATTTCAACAAATAGAAAACATAAAAGAAAACTAGGGTTGCCTCCCAAGCAGCGCCTTAGTTAACATTGCGGCACGACACGAGTCCACCTTCAAACCTCATTCTTGGGTTTAGCCATAGTGTCACTAGGCAAACCCCCTTGCTGTCTCAGGTTGAGATGAGATGAGATATGACCCATTTGGGTCTCCAACTACTTGATCGACAATAAATAGGAAGTGACAGTCTGGCTAAGGGTAGACACATCTTCTTTCATTTCTTTTAAAACCTTATCTGACCCTTCAAATTTGTTGAGGATACGAGAGAGCATATCCTCAGACCTACCACCTTCCGAATCCTTTGGCTTTTGGCACTCGTGAGGAGGTATATACCTATCCTTCTCCCCATCCTTTTAATTTGGATTACGGTCCCTCCATTCACGATCTCGATCCTTCCAACCTTCATCCCTAGTCTAGTCTTGGTTACCACCCTACCTCGGGTAGTTTGAGCGATAGCCACCGCCTTGGTTGGCTAAGAAATTTACCTCTTCATTATACAAGGCTTCAAACTTGGACTCGTCCGGATTAGCACACCCGATACCCATGGCGTTGACACTACGAACACCAACTCCCATGACATTTTTAGGCAAAATATCAAGTTGTGTCATGATCTTGGCCATGTTTTGGTCCCTCTCGTGGTCTTTATCCATCTACTCCTTGGTCAGCTTGAATGTGAGAAGGGAGACCTGATCTTCCTGGGTATACCACGCCCTGTTTATGGTAGTCATGCCATCCAAGAACTGAGTTGCTATCGCATAAGGTTGTTGCATCAAACCTCCCGGAGAAAGTTGGTCAGCAACACTTTTATTTACCGAGTCAAGACTCTGGTAAAAATACTGCAGCAACACGTTAGCAGGCAAGCCATGGGTTGGGCATTGAAGCACCAACTTCTTGAATCACAGCCAAGTTTCTTGTATTGGCTCACCTTCTAGACGCTTAAAGCTCTGAATGTTATCCCGAAGAGTCATCATCTTTGAGGGAGGGAAAAATCGCACTTGAAATGCATTAACCAACTCCTCCCAAGAAGTGATTGATTCACGTGGCAATTCAGCCAGCCATTTACATGCCTCCCCCATCAGAGAGAATGGGAATAACCTCAACCGGACTGACTCCTGAGAGATGTTCTTGAAGGAGAATAGTCTGCATACATCAACGAAGTTTCGAAGATGTTCATGAGGGTCTTCATGTGCCAACCCACTGAAGAGTCCCTTAAGTTGCAAGAGTTGCAACATAGTGCTCGTGATGTGGAACACTGTATTCCCTTCGGCTGGAGGTAAGCAGATGGCACCAATACCTCCCATGAAATGGGGGTCATTAGCGTTAGGCTCTTGGACATCGTTAAGATTTCCGATGTCATCTTGATGGCCCACCTGGCTACCATTACTGCCATTGACACTCATACTTCTTGTTTAAACACACACAAACAAACAAACATAAAAATTAAGTAAGTAGAACTATGACTAAGAAGAACAAAATTCTACTAAACTACAAATTCTCAACTAACACCACTCCCCGGTAGCGGTGCCATTTTGATTTAATCATGCTATCAAGACACTACTTCCAGTCCAAGTGCCAATGATCGTGAGTAGCAATATAACCCAACCAAGGGTTGGGGTCGAGTCCTAAGGGAGCAGTTAACAATTGAGAATCAACTAGTAAAGTAAAATCTAGTTCTAACTAATCATAGCTAAAAATATTATCGAATAAAAACATTTCAAATCAAAAGGTGACATGAATGTGTCAATTATCAATGGGGGGTTTTGTATTGATTAATAAGAAAAAATAATGAAAATATAAAAGATGCGAGTATGGAGACGAGATTCTTGGGATATGATAGGAATACGGGATAAACTAGACTATGGGGTATATGCTTTTGATAGTAACTTGTTGAACATTTGTGACTAGGCTAGACTTTAGTGGGGATAAGCTTTCTCTCGAACAACTTACCCCGAATCAAATCAGTTTCTCTCGAACACCGATTTGCCATGTTAAGCACAGCCTCCGCCTTAGCCCATTCACTCTCTCGAGCTGAATGTGTGGGAGAAGGACTAGGATTCACTTTCTCGAGTTGAACCCATGTCGACCCAATACCACCGGCTATCAATTTAGTAGTCTTAGTTTTATGACCTCTCTCTCGAGTAAGCAAAAACACTAAGATGAAATCGTATTTGCAACTACAATCCCATTAAGTTCATACACAACTACTAAACGAAATCACATTTAAACAAAAAATAAACTATCTACAAGCAAGACCCAACAATTAATCTAACCCATATTCACATAATCACACCCCAAGAATTGGGGTTATAGCTAGACATGAAAAAGAGATAGAAATTGATACCAACAAGTGTTTCCATCAAGTGGGTATGATCAAAAATGTCTTTACACACGTCTAGGATGAAGATTCTTGGATACCCACTTCCAATTTCTTGGAATTGAAAACCTTCAAGCTCAAGAACAAATGTCTCCAAAAACACTAAGAAAACTTAAAATGTCTAAAAAAAACTCAGTATTCTGTTCTGAAATTGATTTCTTGATATTAAAACTAATAATTCAAACTAGTTTTATAGTTGTCAAAAAGTGTACTCCGAAGGTCCACTTGGTGCAATTAGTCAGGATCATCGATCCACTCGGCGATCCGACCTTTGGTATGGTTCATCGCCTTTCTGCATTGGCCTTCAGCA
The DNA here is from genome assembly GCA_036250405.1 of Solanum raphanifolium. Lineage (NCBI taxonomy): Eukaryota > Viridiplantae > Streptophyta > Magnoliopsida > Solanales > Solanaceae > Solanum > Solanum raphanifolium. Next base: position 45,999 of record JAJOOE010004552.1, read on the forward strand.
GATTTGGGTTCTTTAGCAAAGGGCGATAAAGTACAGCTTCGCGGAACTGTTCGGCGATGTGCCGACAGCTCCTCTCCACCGCCGAAGTGATCTTTTCCTTCAGGGCTCAGCACACTTGAACATCAGGCGAGATTAAAGCCATTCGGTGACTCGCCTAATGCATTAGGCGATCCTCAAGCCTTCTTTTCTTTATCTTTTCAGCCGCCTTGTTCCTTTTTGCCAAATAGTGTCCATGCTTTGCCTCAAAAACCAAATACCTGAAACTTAAGGAATTACATCAGATATTGAGACAAAATATGCATTTGAGACACTAATTCAATCAAAATATAACCCCAAATGAGTCCAAATCGTTGACTTATCAACAACCATGTAGTCCACTGGCTTGAAAGTACTGGCTTTCCTCTTACCTTGTGGCACCAAAGCTCCATAAGCTGAGTAGAATTACCAGATCCAGTTATGACTATTTCTTCATATTTCAGTATTTTCGACGAAGAAAAGTTCATATGACTACTAATAACGCAATTGAAGTTTGAATTAATTCAATTTTTATTATTTATTTAATAGCTAATTTTTATGAGATAAATATTTTCATTAATGCAAATATGTATATGTATATGTGTATGTGTGTGTGTGTG
>JAJOOE010004553.1:0-31611 GCA_036250405.1 Solanum raphanifolium
CACCTACCCCATCCCCTCCCCCCTCCCCCCCCCTACTTCTCACACTTTTCGAGCGGGAAATAATAGAAAACACGCATAAAGTACTTTCTTCCCCTTCTTTCTCTTTCTCTCTCTCTCTCTCTCTTATCTTTCTTTCCCTACTTTCTCTCTCTAAAAAAAAACCCACAACCCAAATCCCTCACCACTCAAAAACAACAAAAATAATCTCTTCATCATCTTCTTCAATTTCCATAGAGTTTTAGAGGAGCTGTCCTTTTGCTTTGCCTACTTCGTTCTGTTTGTAATTCATTTTTTGTGTTAAAGGTAGTGCTACTAATTATCGTACACGCTAGCTTTCCCTCTCTAAAACTATTTTTTTAAGTAATTGTTGATTTTTCTATGTTTGTAAATGATTTCTGTTGTTTGCAGGTAGAGGAAAAGATGCCGGCGGTGTCGATAGATGGTTTCTCCATCAGGTGAGTGAGATTTTAGTGTTTTTTTTAAGCTTAAATAGTGATACGGTACTTTTGCTTCCGTTTTTTTTGTTTGTATAGTTGTATTTATTGTGGTATAAAAATTAGGGAGTATACCGCGAAGATGAGGAGTGTGGACGTGGTGAAATGCTGGCCGTTCGATGAATCAACGAAGGAAGATCATGTGAGAGCTATGTTACCTCCAATTACAGTGAAGAAATTCAGCTGGTGGTTAGATGTACTGGAATCTGAGGATTCTGATGATGTTGTACCAGTCAGGAGAAATGGAACGGGTAGGAAAGTTAAGTGTGTTAAGGGAAAAACAAGGGTTCAGAAGAAGAGGTCTATTGTTGACATTTTCGCTGTGGCGCCGCAAGTTGAGAGAACTGACGGTGATGATGATTATTACGATGATGAGGAGGATGAGGATGAGGAAGACGATGATAATTGCGCTGTTGTTAATGAAGGGAAAAAGGAATTTTCTGATAGAAATGGTAATGCAATTAGAATTCGTAAAAGCAAGAGGAGAATCACTATGAAGAAGAAAACGATTGCGAGCAAGTTGAAGGAGGTGAAGAAAACGATGAAGAAGGATAGGAGGTTTAAGCAAAGGAAGAATGTGAATAGTAGATACCTGGATCTACTAATCCGAAAGAAGGTACGATTTTATGTAACTTTGTATCAGTTGAATGTGTATTTCATGGTTATTTTTTGTGCTAATTTTGTTAATTGTGACGTGAAATGTATCCTGTGCTTGATGAATTGAGATTTTGATGTACAATTTTGTGCATAAAATAACGGGGTTTTAGTAAAGTTACTTAGATTTGGGATGGTGAAAATCTGATTTGTTGTTCATTACCTTTTGAACTATGAACTATTCTGGTAAAACTAGTCCATTTACCCCTCGCTGCTTGAAATTACTGTCGAAAAAGCCGGGTAAATATACATCCAAAGATGGAGCTGTGGCTTGTTATCTGTTTGTGTTTTTGTGTGAAATGTGGAAGAAACATTTTCTTAATGAGTTTGTTAGCTTATTGTGGATCATCAACGGCTTTTATGCTGTTTCTTCAGAATTCTGAGATGTTACATTACAGGTGCTTGTCATCTCATGAAGCGTTTAGTATTGATCAGAATCCCATATTTTATGATAGAAGTTCAGCGATTTCATCTAAATTGTTGGATTAGTTACTAGAATAAGCCTGAATTACGCCACACAATCGGATACCTAAAGACCACTGTTCACAGAAAAGGGATTTAATCAACATTTGTTTTGTGCATTTGATTTAATAAGAGAAGAAGGGACAATTTACACCCTTTTCCATGATTAGCAACGTGGTTGGTTGACATACTAGGTGAATCATGTCCCAGCATAATGCTAGCACGGGTATTGAGGGTTTACTTTTTTGGGTCCAAGTAAAGTAAGCATTGAAGAACTATTTGTACCTTGTTGCATAATCAATGCATCAATATAAAAAAAAATTAGATGGGTTTCCTCAGTGATTAGTGTTATATATTTGAGAAGAAAAATATCAGTCTTTCAATTCACATGCAATATCTATCAGATAAAATGTAATTTAAGAAATAGGAAATTCCAAAATTCTTCTTCTTGATGTTTATCGTTTCCTTTGGAATTAAAGTATATATTTTGCAATATAGTTATAGCCCAAAATTGAGATTTGCACTCCAGATGCCTAAACACATATACTTCTTGTTTTTCTTAATCTTTATATAGGTTAATGAGAATGCCTCACTCAGTTACATCTTTTATGGAGTTGTGTGAGTGATAATGTAGTGTTCACAGGGAAAATTGGTGAATTGAGATGCCTTTCCATTCTTAAAGGAGCAAGTTGCGTGCATCTATGAGAACATATATAACTGTGTTCTTTCACGTTCTCTTTTTTTTTTTTTTTTTCCTTTTGTCATCTTCTTATGTGTTAAATTTTTGTAGCTTTCAGTTTTTTTAATTTTTTGTTGTTTTCTCTTTCGGGTAATTTCTAAACGTGTGATAAGCCAGTAAAAGGATATCAATCGAATCCCACCTTTCTAGTTGCAGCAAATCTTTGTCCAAGACATTCTGCTTAATGTCACTTGATTATATATTACTTCATTTTTTGGTAGGGAAGCAGCTAATTATCACTCAAAACTATGGTTTTCTGATTTGAAAATGAAATAAACTCTCAGGGGTGGCTTTATTTTGCGGTATATGGTTGACTCATTTTGCTTGCAGGAGAGATTTGACAAGCTCAAAGTGCCCAATTCATTTTCAAAACCAAGTTGTTCACAGCATAGAAAGAAGTGTGAGAAGGACATGGAAGATATTAGTCCTACCTACGGGAAGAAACCACAACGGAAACATCTCGTTTCAGAAAAGAAGCCCAAAGGTCTTACTGATTCCAAGTTCTCAGCGGATGATCAAAAGATGATGAATTCAGTTTGTAGCAACCTCAAGAAAAGGACTAAACAATTTCCAGTGGTGAACTCGTCAGGTGGGATTTTATCTGGTCCTAATGAGGCAAATTTTTGCAGCAATCAACAAGGCGACAGACATGTTATCTCAGGTAAGAAAAAGATCCTTTGGCGCAATAGTAAAGCATTTCTGCTATATGTTTTCAGTTTTTTCAAATATTTTTGCAGTCTATATTCTGACCTGGTTGCTACTTTCATTGTATAAGACGATGCCACAGAGAGAGGAGAGGTTCTATCCCTTGTGGAAGAGAAAGGAATAAATAAACATATTTTGAGAACTACAGAAAGTGAGCTTACTGTTCAACCAGGATCCCCAAAGAGGTCCGCCGTGCAAAGTACTGCTGATGCTCCTGGTTTACTTAGGCACAATATCGGTACTAAAGATAATTCATCTGAATGCAGTGATGTTTTTAATCAAGTCTCTGAGGGAAATGACAATTTAAAATTATTCGGAAGAGGTTCTGGAGTGGCATCACACAGTTCACAGTGTTTCTGCAATCCTGGGTCTCTCCATGTGTCTCAACAGATGTATAACCACCAAAAGAATGACCAAATAGTTGGAAGTCTAATTAACGCTTGTGGTGCTAGTGAGAGATCACATGACAAGTTAAGAGGTTCTCCCCCTGAAGTTACTGGAGTTTGCTCTGTGCATTCTGTGAAGGCATATCCTCAACATTCATCAGCTTACGAAAATGTGAACAGGAAGCCAATTTTGCTGCCAGAAACCATCGTGGGAAATTGCAGTGGTCATTTCATGCAATATCAGCCACTCCCTCAAATCTGCCATCAGGAATTAATGTGCAAAATTTGTTCTTTCCCTGAGTGGAAGCAAAGAGAATCCATGCATGGAGAGAAGGGAATTGAAAAGGACTATGTTCGTTTGCCCCTCAATTCTCAAGGGGAATTAATCGATCTGAACTCAAACAGTAAAGGAAAGTTGACTCAGCTGCCAAGCTCAAGGAGAATTGCGGGATCTTCCGGAGGATTAGCTGTAAGCAACGTTTCACACTCAAACATGGACAATATCTCTGATGCTAGAGGTTGGGATAAACGAGCACCATCCACAGACCAGCTAAAAAGGTCCTCTGCAGATGATTCAATGGAATGGAGCCCTACTTTTCCAGTACCTTCAAGGTTAGGTATCTATGAGTATGACGCTGGAAGAACAAATGTTGAGTTGGATCCGCTAAAGCAAAATAAGGAATCTATTACTCCTTTTGAGTTAGATTGCAGTGTCAGTAATTTGTCCAACCATAGAAGCAAGCTCAACGATCAGGCCAAGCAACTTGAAACGAGCAGGAGTAAGCAATATGGGAATTCTGATGATGTCTCACTGGTTGTTACTCCATCGAAAATGCGTCTGATGGGAAAAGAGTTTACGGTTGATAGAAGAGATTTTCATGCACCACTGGATAAAAGGATTTGGACAGATAAGCAGATCATTGCTGAGAAATTTTCGGCAGAGACTTACAACTACAGTTCAGTGGTTACAAATCATGATCAACAAAATCTCACCGTGCATCCTGTGCTGGGAACACTGAAAGGCATGGTTGCTTGCTCTCCTAGTATCCAAATCAATCAAGCCATTCCAAGGCCTCAAGTTTGTCCTCCTCACTTCAGTCGCCAAATTGATTCGGTGCAGCAAAATTGTTTAGGTGCAATCAAACAAATCCCTTTCTCCCTTTATAATCAAAAACCAAACTTTGAGGAGCCTTTTCCAGGTGGATATAAATCTTTCACAATCAGCCCATATGGACCTGTACCAACATTAATGCATCATTACTCCAGTCAGAGTGGGGGCTCGAGCTCTCTTGATCTGAACAGCACAAGCTGTGCCATCAATTTTCCTTATTTGCGTCCAGATTCCGGAAGGAACTTCCGACCATCCTGGTCTCAGTTCTCTACAGAAAGCACCCCATGGTTTTCAGATGCAAAACAAAAGAAACTACTAATGGATTTTCATGACTTATATTCTACATCTGACAGGAAAAATTATTACTGCGGCAGCATTGCTGGGGATAGCCGTCAAATTGACCCTTCGGTATATCTTGCATCAGAGCGCTTCTGTTCTATCACTCAGCGCCCTCAACATGCATTGGAGAATCCAGTCTCTCCACCATCTTTAGCTAACTATTCCCCTATGCAACTCCAAATAGGTTCCGGAGTAAATACTGGCACATACAAAAGACATGGTGACGTGACCAAAATCACATCTACTCCTTGTCTTAGAGACCTTGGTGACAGCAGAAAGAGCAAAAAGAGGCCATTATCTACATCAGACAATCGTACAAATGTGGCGGAGATCCCTAACTTTTGGTTTCGAGAAGATCCTTATGTTGTTTCAGCACCATTAAAAAGCTACTCTAATTTTGAAGGTCAATACAGCTGCAGAAAAGGAATTGAATCAGGTTCAGTTAAAGGCATGTCAAACAGTATTGAGAGTGGCCAAAGTGGAACAACAGAGGCACGCCTGGGATCTTTCAAAGATGAAGATACTCTCAAATTTGAATGTACTCTGGGATCTGGGCCCATTAAATTAACAGCTGGAGCAAAGCATGTGCTTAAGCCCTGCCTGTATAATGATCAGACGAACTTCAGTCCAGATCATTCAACTATCCAATTCGACGCTTCTGCTGCTGGTAGCACAACTCAGGAAACTGAGCAATCAACCAAGATATACAAGTTCTAGTGGTGAGCTTGATCGTCCAATAACTTACAAGCTTTTTGGGATAAACACTGTCATCTCCGACTGTATGAATCACAGGAACATCTGTTTTTCTACTTGCAGGAGATACTTTCTCTGCCCCGGTGGACTTGGAATCAGATGTAATATAGTCAAACCATGTCGCTGCTGTTGACAGGTTGACTTGTAAGCTTTACTATTAAACTATACTCTTTAAGTTTCAGGCAACTATCTTTCGATTCTAATATGGCATTTTAATGTGGATGCTTAACTTTTGACATTCATCATTTTGTGTGGGTCTTCAGTATTATGTTTTGTTATAGCTTTCAAGTTTCAACTATCAGTTTTAAATATGAGCTCAAAGAAGATGAGAAAATTAAAGAGAAGTTCATCCCTATTGGATCCGGTAAGCCGCTACTCATCTAATCTCACCTGAGTGATATGACACCCATGTTTGTAAACTGAGATTGTCGTTAACCCAATTTGCGCTGCTCCAAGACACATGGAAGAAAGTATAGCAGATGTTTGGGATGGTATTTGGAGCTATAAATAAAATCAATCTAAACATAAACATACAGCAAGTATAGCAGATGTTTTGAAACCCAATAAAGAGTTAGTAACTCAAGAAAACTGTACTACACTTAAGGGTGTGTTACTATGTTTGGTATGAGAAAAATGCTCTCAAATGGACTTATTTTCCTCAAATTTAAGAAAAATGGTTTCCTTGTCCCCGACCTGATTATAGGGTTTTCAGGTCCGGTGTCACAGTATTTTCCTAAATTACAACTAAATGCTCTTGAGATAATATTAAGAGTGACTCTTAATCCATTGAGAGAAGCACAAATAAGATGTTAAATTGGGTTTGATTCTTGTATGCATAGATAGCCGATTATAGGACTCCCACTAAGGCATAGCGTAAGTTTATAATTTTTTTAGGTAAAGTTTAGCCACTTCAAAATCAACTTCAAACCTACGAATCATGAAAAAATTCAGGTATGAAATTATAAAATTCGAACATAGGTTTGAAGTAATTAGGCTTCCCAAGTTCGAACTGCATACAATTTGAAAGCAATCAATCTTTCGACAAAGTTTGGCTTGATTGTCCCAAACTTAGACATCTTTGTCTGAAGTTTGTGATATTCCAAAACTTCTGATTTTTTTGTCTGAAGTTTTGTCCAACAACTCCAAAGATCAAATCCGTATGTCTGAAGATTGGACAAAAATGTGCAAGTATTTTTGTCTTCCAAATACGTGGGATTTAGCTTCACCTAATTAACTGGATATATAACTTAAATAACATAGTGAAAACAGTCTCTGACAGAAATGTAAGATAATGTTGCGTACAATAGACCCTTGTAACTATCCTTTTAATATGTGAAAAAATAAATGTTATACCCAAAACAAATGAAACACGATAAATATAAAGGTAGACATATATAGCATGACTTGCATTTTCGAAAAAATTGTACGAATAAGTTTCTTCTAATAAATATGAGATATTTTATTCATCGGAAACATAAATAGCTTGTACACTATTAGCAATACTTATAAAATACTTAACAAATAAGAGAGAATCAACATTGACGAATTAGGATTTTTTCGAAAGAAATTCAAAATATAAAAAAATAATTATGAATAATTAAAGCCATTTCAATATTTATTATATATATAATATTTTTAATTTTTAACCTTATATATATGGTATATAATTTTCTGGCGAAAGGATCGGAATGAACACCTTGCGCACTTAGGTCTATCCATGCTTCTGACATTATCTTCTAATTATCCTCCTTTTGGCAAGGGATTGCTGTTTCTTTTACCAGTGTTTGAAAAGCCACTTCCACTTCGAAAAGGGAGAAAATACTCGCCGGTCCACTTTAATTGTTATGGTTTTCATTTTTAGAATTAAATTATAGTAAAAATTTTGACTAATATTTTACTATGTATTTTTTTTTTATCATATTGATATGCAAAAAAATGGAATTATAGTTTTTTATATAATTTTTGAATATCTAAATTTTTTGTTTAAAATATCGAATTAATGTAATCTAATTTAACTTTAAAAATTTGTCGAATTGACTTTCGAAAAGCACAACATGATAAATAAAAGTGGACATTCGAAAACAGAAAATAATGCCAAACAATTAGGAACACGAAACATGTTCCATTCTTGTTGTCATCTAAATATCCAACATATTCCAATATCGAAGACAATGTTTGTACAATAATTGGAGACAAATGGAGCAGATTGTTTTATCTCTTTCTTGCTGAATATCGAAACCTTAATATATATTATTCCGTGAAAGTTCAACCTAAGGTTTGGTAACAAATTATTTCGAGATTAATTATTATGAGATAAATTATTTCATAACTTATCCTATCACTATAGTATAAATGATGGGATAAATAGTTCAAGAACTACCTAATACCTGCATTTTATCCTTAAGATTGTTATACCTCACACCAAACGACAATACTACCATAAATTAAGACACATTTGTAGAAAGATTCTTGAATTCGTATTCATATAAAATGAAATTACAAATAGCTTGTATATATTTCTATGCTAATATAAAATTTTCATAAGTTTAGTGGAGTATCAACTAAACATTTTTAATTAATAGAAATTAATGAGATATTCTAGAAAAAAAATACGTAATAAACAGGTGATATATGGTGCCATTATACTAGTAGTATATATGAATCAATCATTGTGAGTTTTTCTTTAATCTGGCCATCTGGGTATATGAGAGTACGTAAGCTGCAGTGAATTATTAATGTAAAAGAAGTACAAGGCCCATAAAGGAAATTTTTAAAAAATACAGATATAATTTTGAAGTTTGTGAAAATTAAACATTTGATCAAAAATACTTTGCACATATATTCACCTAACGGAACCAGAATTTTCAATAAGGGTTCAACATAAGAACAAGTAAGCATACAAATAAATTAAAGAGGTTCAATATCTGTTATACATATACATAAAAAATTATTTTATCCATATATAAATAATGTAATTTTTTGTCAAAGAGGATTAGAATAAACTTGTTTGCGCCTTCTTGACTTGGCCCTACATGTATTTGAATAAATTTTTGAGAAAAATGTATGTAGAAAACATTTGTATTATTTATTATATAATTAATTGGGCAAACATAGGATTCTTTTAGGTTTGTATAGGACAAGACATTTTCAAGAATTAGCTTTTAATACCTTTTCAATGGAACCATCATTGTTTTCAAAAGCTTTTCAAATTAATAAAACCAAACAGAAGAGGATAAAAAAGTGGTTGGAGAATCTGATTCTTTAAACCCTACCTACAATATATAGGATATTAATTAATAATGGAAAGAAGTAGTAGTACTAATTACTTGGAGACAACAATTTTGTTTACACCAAATTTATACTAATTAATTTGACTTTAAGGAAGATACTATTTTTTTTCACTTAGAAACTGAAATAAACCAAATTATAATTGTATAGTATATTAATTTAAAATCGTGGTAGAATTAAACTTGTATATATACTCCAAATTCCAGGTCAGAGTAGCATGATGATTATAGGGTTATCCCAATCTTAAATTTTAAATAATTTTTAAACTTAAAATTCTTACTCCTCCTCAACCTGTAGTTTAATCTAACATATAAAATAAATGAATGACGAGTATTTTTAGATTGTTTAAAATATAATTTAAAGATATTTTTGATATTTTTAATTGGGGTGGTTGAACCCACCCAGGGGTCATTCACGTGAATTTCTGCAGTTTGACAGAAAGTAGAATCTAGTCTCTTTCTTCTGAGAAAAAAAGTGATAATGATCAGAGCATGGAAAAGAAACAAGGAACTAAAATCACATAATTTTATCCGGTAAGAAGTTTCACATCGATAGAGGGATAAGAAATTGATCTCCTTATATGAATTTGGACATATCTTTCTAATGAGCTAGTTTTTAGGTTGAGTTAGACTTAACTGTCATATCTTTACATAGTATCTGAATCAGGTCATCTCAAGTTGTTGTTCACCGATATTGGACTCTCATTTAGAAGTGTTCACGCTCCACTTGAGGTTTGGGCGTGCGGAAGAGTGTTAAGAAGTTTCACTGGGCTCTCATTTAGAAGTGTACATGCTCCACTTGATGTCTGGGCGTGCGGGAAGTGTTAAGAAGTCCCACATCGATAGAAGAATAGAAAATTGGTCTCCTTATATGGATTTGAACAAATCTGCCCTCATGAGCTAGCTTTTGATTAAATTTATTATGAAAAAAAATATTTGATAGTTTTTTTTTTTTCACTATATCTCAAACCATCTATTAGAACTCTCAAATAAAAGTCATTGGGACACAACCCATACAAAGTCTAAACATAAGGAAATAAATGGTTCGTCCTCGAAGCTATGAGGACTTACCAATTCTTCAATTCTTCTAAATCCTTGAAACTCTAGCCTCCAAAGCAACTCAAGCCTCCAACCCTTCAATCAAAGCCCCAAACAAAGCTTGAATCAATGGGGAAAGTCGCCCTAAGTTGCTGCCCTCTTCTCTTCTCTTCTTCTTCTATTCTAGAGAGAGAATTTCTTGGGGAGTAATTTGGGGGTCTTTAGATGAATGAGTTCATTTGATAATTATTTCTACAAGTATTTTATAATTAAATTATTGAGAAAAAATAATACTAATAGTGTTTCCGCATTAAAATTAATAAAAAATTTTGCACTATTTTAGTGAGAATCGATTTTTCATTATTTATTGTTTCAATGAAATAATTCGATGAAAAAATATGTTTTAATTTGCGATAGAAAAAACCTAGATTTTTAATAGGGTTAAAACTACCACTCATGAATAGAAAGATAAAAGAATGGACACTGGAGAACATTCACGAACGAAGTCTGCAGATCTTGTGTAAGAATTATATTATTTAATAATCTAAAAAAACTTTATTACGATTACACTAAGAAACCTATTATGCTAAAAAATTACTTGTTAGAAGGTAATTTTCAATATCTTTTCGTACCCAATACATCAAAACCATTACTTTCAATTTAAAACATTTCTAATATTTTGATAAATATTTGATCTGAACTCATATTTTTAAAGTGTGTGCAATGAATAATGAATTTCAATGCTACAAACATCAAATGTTATTGAACCAGTCAAATTTAAATTTTGAATTCGTCTATGCAGTGTGTGTTTCTCAGCTAGGAGTATAAGTATAGATGAAAGAAAATAAAATGTATAGTGTTGTACTAAAGTTAGGAAATTGAACTAAAGATAACGTTATGAACTTATTATAAGTAGTACATTAAAGACATACATTTATAAGCACTATGTGCTATCCTTTTCCTTCCAACTTCCTTGTCTCACTATGCCTCTTCTTCTTGTTTTATATTATGGCCAAATTTGATAGTTAAGAATAATCATTTTACTCTTTGAGTCAAGTTAACTAGGAGGTGGAGCTAGATTTTTGAGTTTATGGGTTCTGAATTCTAGAAAAGATAACTTACTAGGTTCTGAATAAATTATTTTGACATATTAAATAAGACACATGAAATACAAAATTTAAGCTAAAGTTACCGAGTTCTGTCAAATTCGTAGACAGGCTGATAGCTCCGCCCTTGAGTCTAGCTAGTTAGCTCCTTCATATTACATGTTGTTTCCTCCCATTAAGATAACTTTTTGTTTCTGTTTCTGCAATTGCATCCATCAATGAGTAAAGTGTAAACCCTACCTGGCTCTTTTTATATTTCAACTTATTATCTTAATGAAAAGCTCTTATATATAGCTATACAAATAGTGAAGCATGTTTAAAATTATTACAAGGTTCAAAAACCTTAGAAAACCATAATTACGATACACACTTGAATCATAAGAGAGACTTAAAAAATGCAAACATTAGTCTTGCTTCCACATTTTGAGCCTCTAACTTATAGATCACACATAGAGATAATCTTACCATTGTTCCAAACAGAGGCTGGGAGTTCGAACCCGCAACTCTAGCGTGAAAAATATTTTCGCGGTCACTTCTTTTATCACTGAATTATCAATTAGTTTTGTTAAGAGTTCACAAGTAAATATACATATAGTAAAAAAAAACTGCCTCGACCCTCGCCGGTGTTTAATGAGAATGGATAAGAGACATATATTGCCTCCAAAGACAATGAATGACAAGTTGACACTAATTTGGTGGTCCATTGTTTGTAACATATCATAGATCAGAAATCACTTCTGATTATTTTTATTTGTTCATCGAGATCTTGACATTTTATTCCTTCAGCTATTGAAAATTTCATTCATCCTATCATAATAGTTTGTAACCATCGATGATATGTATATATGAAATATAATAATATACATTGATTATATACAGTACACTGATTAAAACTAATTTAAAAATAATAAAGATCAAAATGATTCACTATTATAAGTTTTGTTGGCGTAGTATAACATTTCTTATTCATGTGATCGAAAATATGAAGAATTTTAGGATAATTAAATTGTTGAGTATAACTCTAATTTTCCCTTTCATACTTAGGCCCAAGTAGACGTGGGTGGTGGTAGCAGTTTGGTATAGGTATACTGGGCTTTTCTTTCCCTTGGGCCTGATGGAGACCAAAAAACAAGAAAAAGAAAATAATGAAAAGGGAAAAGGGGAACTTTCGCAAATAGCCAATTAATGAACTTAAGGAAAAATCACCCCACATATATATTTAAGGGGTAATATTACGAGTTTTAAATCTACTTTTAAAAGATTATTGCTTATATAACATTTTAATCGCGGGTTATAACAGACCAGGTTTTATTTTAATTTCACTTTATTAAATAATTAATATTTTAATTATTAGGTGATATAATTAAAGAATCAATCATAATTATCTGTTACCCATTTTTAGGGATTTACCTTGATTCTTGTATTTGTTTTACTGTCACTCTTCAAATCCCACCTCCCAACCACCACGTTTCTTTTATTCTTCTCACACACCATAACAGCACCCCACCACCCCCACGTTTAAAAATTAAATATTTCTCTCTCACCTGTTCATTCATCTTCCTTAGAAATCGTAAATCATCTCTCTATCACCATAATCTGATATCTTCATTCTACAATCAAAAGAAAGGTCAAATCTCTGAAAATAATGTAGAAGAAATTTGAGCATACTCCTAGAAAGAGCCCTAGATTAGTCGAAATGAATTCTACTATTGAAATCGAGGCTTTTAACATATTGACTCAATCGCCGCCGACCAACAAGAATGCAAGTTCGGCGAGAAAGGTCCACTAAAGAAGAAACAAATTCCAGAAAAGAAGAAGAAAGAGAAGGAAAGAAAATTGCAAGTCCTCCAAATCAAAAGGAACAAAAGAGAAAAGGGAAAATGGTGGAGCCCCCTTTGAATTCAGACTCAGATTTTGTAAGCGAGATTTTAAAAAAAATAAAAAATAAAAAATCAACAAATATCAAATTGTGTCAGTCATCAAAACCCTCTAAAAGAAGAGCAACAATGAAAGATGACTCGAAAATTTCAATTTCAAAAAAAGGCAAAAAAGTTGTTAGATTATTTTAGCAATTATTCAATTTAGTAGGATTTTAAAAAAAAAATTGTTTCTTCATGCATATGATTCTGGTATGAAATTTGTTTAATGTTGGCATGAAATTGACATGATCTATGCATCTATATGTATATTCATTGTCATGTTTTTTTACATGTTTTTTTAATTTTTGATTGATATATATTTATTTTTGCTACAGTTTTTTGCAACAATACAATATGCACTGTTTTACATTTCAAATTTATTTCTTTTTGTAATTTGTTCCAGTTGGATATCAACTTCATACAATTTTATTTTTAATTTGTCAAAAATTTTCAAGTTGGATATCAAGTTTATACAATTTGGATATCAACATTAGCCAAATTTTTATTAGACTTTAGTCTTGAAAAACACATCATAAACATAGTACACCACAATTGTATACATTGTTACACTTAAACTTTCAAATAGATATCAAATGAACAACACATTACCTAATTTTACGTTTTGTTTCTTATAATTTTTCAGTGGGATACCGGTGGTATACAAAATGCATACCAATTGAATACATCATTAAATAGTTTTAGTTTGGATAACTTGGTTTGAAATCTTAAATACATCTTAATGTTTCTATTTTTGCAATGCGATATCAGTTCGAAATCAAATGGACACAACTTAAAATTACATGAAATATATTATGTTGGCTTACATTGTATCTAATTGATCTCCAAATTGAAAAATAAGAATGACATTAAATTGGTATCTAATTTATATAAATCTGAGAAGAATAAAGCTGACAATGTAAAACAGTGATCATTTTATATATATTATATCCACCTCAATTACATCTTGTTTTATAATTTTTTCAAGTCGGACATCAGGTGGATACCAAAAGAATACCAATTGGAAATTACACTAACTAGTATCTATGTGACTTCAATTGCATACCAAATGGATACCAATTGCATACCAGCATTACTTAATCAATTGTTCACTATATATTTGAAAAACAATGAATAATTGATTAAGTAATGTTGGTATATTGGCTTACATTGTATCAACTTGGTGTCCAAATTGAAAAATAAGAATGACATTAAATTGGTATCGTATACATTTGGTATTTTAACTTGAGAATTTAACACAAGCATTAAAAAATAAAAAAATGTATGAAGTTGGTATCCATCTTGTATAAATCTGGGAAGAATGAAGCTGACAATGTAAAACTGTGACCATTTTATATTGTATCCACCTCAATTACATCTTGTTTTATATTTTTTTCAAGTCGGACAGTAAGTGGATACCAAAAGAATACTAATTGGAAATTACAATAAACTAGTATTTGTGTGACTTCAATTGCATACCAGCATTACTTAATAAATTGTTCACTATATATTTGAAATACAATGAATACATAAAAACAAATTTTACAGTACTCATAATAAATGTTCTGAAATTATAATTCGTTAGTAAAAGACAGAATAAATCAAAACATGAGTCTGTCACAATTATAAATTATGACTTTTTTTTTGTGCATGGTAATTTGAACATGTCTTCCTGTTGTGGCCCTCTCGACGACATATATTGCATGTAACTTTAGATCTCTTGAATTTCACATCAGCAAACCTCTTCCAGCGTTTAAGTTTATTCACACATTTCATACCTATTTCATGCCAAAATTCATCAATTATTCATACTAGGATCATACCACTATAATACCAAAATAATTCCATTTCTACGTATTAATTGTCATTTATTAAATACAGAATATACCAAATTTATTACATTATTATTCCCAAATTCATTCCAATATAATGCCAAAAAAAATCAATCATACCAGAATCGTACCAAAAAACATTATAAATTGCCATACATGTATGTTATAAGTAGTATACAAATTCCAAAAAAAATATTATGTAATTTTTTTAACCAGAAACATACCAAAAAAATGATATCTGATTCAGACAAATAATGAACAAATTAAATGTTCAAAATGTAACATTATACTTTTAAAAATGCCATAATTAAAATTATTATACACAACAAAAAATCAGAAATCAGTATACAAATTTCAGACAATTTTTATGCACACTTTTCATATCTATTGGATGCCAAAATCATACCTATTTCATGCCATAAGTCATTACTTATTCATACCAGAATCGCGTCACCAGAATAAATAATACCAGAATCGTACCAACATGGTATAACCAGTATATCAATTCCAAACAAATTTTATGTAATTTTAAATCAGAAACACACAAAAACAAAATGAATGTTCATATCAAAATCTAACAGTAAATAAAACAAAAAAAAACACCTTAATTAAAATTATTGTACACAAAGGAAATCTTAAAAAAAATTCCAGTTTGAATGTTCATAATTTTTGTTACATTTTGTTACCAATACAAATAAAATATTTGAAAGAACACTAATTAACTTGAAGGATTCTATCTACCACCATGATTTATTAATGCTGATAAGAAATCGTCAATTACAAGAAAATGAAGATTATTGAATAAAAACGAATAGAAATTAGACGAGAGTGACGGCTAACCAGTGAAAATATTGAGAAGAGAGAGAAACGTTTGTAGAAAAGAAAAGAAACTTGTTCCAAAATGCCAATAACTGCTTTGAGCTATACAAGGAAAATAAATATTCCTTTGTTATGACTCTTCTATTTTTATGTCTCTTATTAATTATCAGTAATATTTTCAAATTATTTACTACTAAAATATCCGTTTTTCCCTTATTTATTTTTCACACTAATTGATTTTTACTGTTATTTTAAATCATTTTTTATTTTAGTAAAATGTTATAACTAAAATTCTTGAAAAAAAACAAAGAGAGAGAAACTTTGAACAAAATGAATAAAATATGATTTTTTAATTAATGTTAACAGATTAGAGTGAAATAAGGAAAATAAATATTCCTATTTAGTCTGAATCTCCTAAATTTATGCTAATTAATAATTATTATCAATGAATTCAAAAATAATTAATACACCTTTATCCGTTTTTTATCTACTTCTTTTTTTCAAAATTGATTTGTTTTCCTTTTTTGTCTTTCTTTTTTTCAAAACTGATTTTCTACAATTAATTAATTTTTTTTTTTAATTATAAATTGTTACAACCTGAATTTTTTTATTGTTACAACTTGAAAGTTTTATTCTACTGCTATAACTTTAAAATATTAGTTTTATAAATGTCATTTATAAATTTTTCACTAAACTTAATTATGCTCCATAGCTATAGTTTGCATATTTACGGGATATAGCTACAATTAAGCTGCCTCGTCTGTATAATTCGCGGATTTGTATAATTAATAGGTTTGTATAATTCGCGGGTACATTTGTATAATTCAGTTATTTTTGTATAAACTCGAAATAACGAATTTATACAATTACAAACAACAGAAGTGTAAACAGTTATATAAATTATATTATAAAAATCCTGTGTCTTCTTATTTATTGTTGAAATTACTATATTAGCCTTTCCGTTTAATTTTATTTGTCCATTATTTTTATAATATATTTATTTATTTCATTTATTACTTTTATAGTATCAAGATAAGATAAATATTTTATCTTTTAAAAAAAAGTTATGTCATTGAAAACTTGAAAAACCCTTCTCAGATGCCAAAATAGAAAGAAGTGAGAATGAAAGGCATAAAACGCATTTAGGGAATGCGATTTATGAGTAAAATTCTTTGTCTTCTTATTTATTGTTGAAATTACTATATTACCCCTTCCGTTTAATTTTATTTGTCCACTATTTTTATAATATATTTATTTATTTCATTTATTACCTTTATAATATCAATAAAAGATAAATATTTTATCTTTTAAAAAACGTCATGTCGTTGAAAACTTGAAAAACCCTTCTCAGATACCAAGATAGAAAGAACTGAGTATGAAAGACATAAAATGCAATCAGTGAATGCGATTTATGAGTAAAATTCTGTGTCTTCTTATTTATTGTTGAAATTATTATATTACCCTTCCGTTTAATTTTATTTGTCCACTATTTTTATAATATATATATATATATATATATATATAATATTTATTTCATTTATTACTTTTATAGTATCAAGAAAAGATAAATATTTTATCTTTTAAAAAAACGTCTTGTCGTTGAAAAGTTGAAAAATCCTTCTCAGATATCAAAATAGAAAGAGCCGAGAATGAAAGGCATAAAACGCACTCAGTGAGTGCGATTTATGAGTAAACTTCTATGTCTTTTTTATTTATTGTTGAAATTACTATATTATCCCTTCCATTTAATTTTATTTGTTCACTATTTTTATAATATATTTATTTACTTTATTACCTTTATAGTATCAAGAAAAGATAAATATTTTATCTTTTAAAAAAACGTCATGTCGTTGAAAACTTGAAAAATCCTTCTCAGATACCAAAATAGAAAGAGCTGAGAATGAAAGGCATACAACGCATTCAGTGAATGCGATTTATGAGTGAAATTCTGTTTCTTCTTATTTATTGTTGAAACTACTATATTACCTCTTTCGTTTAATTTTATTTGTCCACAATTTTTAAAATTTATATTCCTTTTGTTTCAAGAAAAAAACAAGAAAAATAAAATGATAATGAAAATGCATATATTTCTTTTGTTTCAATTTGTTTGACTTATTTTGACTTAGACACAAAATTTAAGAAAATAAAGAAAACTGAATCTTATGATCTTAAAGTAAAGATATTCAAATGTATCAAAATGTCATTTAATTTTATGGCTTTAAACATATCATGTGGAAAGTTGAAATTAAAGAGCTATTAAAATATGAAAGAGTCATTTTTTTGTGAAATAGACTAAAAAAAGAATATCAAACAAATTGAAACAAAGAAGATATGATTTTAACTAAAACATTAGATCAAAATACTAATTAGAGTAAGAGAGTTAATGAAATACTACTCCAAACTTTTAAGAGCTTTTTATTTGTTATCCTCACATATTTGATATTTGATTTGAAATTCAAATTATTTTAATTTGATATTGATGATAAAAAAATCTTATTCATCTCATCAACACGATGCGATAATAAGTCATCCATGCTTCATTATTATTAGTAGGGCTCACCTTGTCGTATTATTGGACATATATATTCCAAAGCAAGATGGGGACCACATCTGAAAACACATGATGCCACGAATTATTTGATGACCAAAATACAAAGAGATTAATGTCACTATGAAAAATAGCAACGAGTTATGTTCGATAAATTTTATTTATACAATCAAATTACGATTTATTACGATTCAAACAAATATTATTACGATTTATTACGATTCAAACAAATGTTTCTACCAACTTATATGATTTTAGAACAATATAGTAGTTAGCTAATTTTATTTAAATCAATTGTCAATCGAAAATAGCATTTCTAATTTCACAAGACGAGAGTATGATTATGTATACTTTATCCTTCCCAAACCTTATTTATTACATTGAATTTTATCATATATATACACGATATATATACGAAAGTATATAAATTTTGTATACTTTAACCGTATCAATAAACTAGTTGGTCAAAGAATACCGTTACCGTAAATCTCCCAAAAAAATCTACAATGTTGAAACGTGAAGACTATTTGGGCCACCGCCCTAATGTAAATGACAGCCAAAAATCATGTACTTCATATGAATTTTTACATATTATTTTTTGCCCGAAATTAATATGATTTTATTTAAAACAAAAAATGAAACTTAAGAAATGGCATATTAACTTATAAGAAGAACTAATAATAGATGTAGTTTTATTGTAGTCTTTGCAATAATGGAATAAAGCAAGTAAATTATGTATGGTTTTCTAATCGGGATCAAACTAATTAAATTTTTTTTTTCTAGAAAAACAAGTCCGTTAAAATGAGAAAATGACTTTCAAAGTAAGAAAAACAAGTTTGATAAGTGACATTCTGCATTAACTTGACTGTGCCTTTCTTCCTACACATTTCATCTTTATCCTTATCCTTGGCCCCATCCTCACCACTCACACCAAGACTCTTCCACCTCGCCTCTCATAGTATTTCTCCAAATTTTATAAAAATATTTTTACTTACATATTAAATACAAGAAAATAAGTAAGAATATCATTTATTTTTTTGAGAATGAAAAGATATATTTTTCTTTATACCAAACACACTTCAATTTCACTTTACTTGGTAATGAGCCATTTATGTTTTAAGGCCACAAGGAAAAACTAAGAAGTCTTCTGAGGCAAATAAATAAAAATATAAAACTATGTATATTAGTCAAATATTATTTTTTATAAATATAGATTAAATTTTAAATATCTTTAGCAGGATTTCTATTTTCGTCACTCTCACTATCGCTATCATTGTCACTAAAGAGAAACTTGACAAATATTTTGGGACGGAGAAGTTGTAAGTTGTTGTCAAATTAATGAATTTCTCTAATCAAGCTATTAATGGGAGGACCACAAGCATTAATCACCATTCTTGTGATAAAACCTCCTGGGCCATGTTAATTAGTGGCAAGAATATTTACTTATGCTAATTAGCTTCAGTATGTCAACTTATTTAAAATGAGAAACTCATAAAGTAAAAAAAGAAGGTTAAAGCTCGTTTAAGAAAAATATATAAATTCCAAATTGATGATTAATTGCTAGATTTTCCTATTAATTAAGTTTATATAGACAAACAGACATTCTCACAAGATTTTCAATACGGGATTTGACCAAAACCTAAAAATTATTCCAAAAATGATTTTAAAATTTCAGAAAGTTTTGTACCAAAACATAAGAATTATTCAAATTATTTTAGAATAATTTTTTACTTTATTTAAAAATCAGTGGTTGATCATGAAAATTTTAAATCCAACTTAGAGTTATATTTCAAATTTTGAAAAAATAACTTATAACTTCTTTTCAAACTTAGATTTCAATTTCGGAGTTGCATTTCAAATTTTAAAAGTACATTAACATTATATTATTTCAAATAGTCTTCGCAAAATATAACCAAACATAACTTCATCGTCAACTCCGACTTAAAAATTTTCATATAAAGTGGAAAATATTTAGCTAGATTTGATCATAAATTTTTTAAAATATATCTTCAAATATCTATTTATCCATAAAACTGGATTAATTTTGACAATATGATCTTCAAATGTTTTCAAATTTTTAATAACTGCCTCAGACTAGCTAGTTTTTGAATTTTGGGATTTTTCACTCACAAAATTTCATTTTTTCCCAAATAAAATACATATACAAACACAAATTCAAATTCTAAAAATCGATGACTATGACTACTAAAACCTTTTATGTTATTTTAAAAAAAAAAATATTGTTCATTTAAAAACTTTCATTATTCATTTAAGAATAAGGTAAGCTGACTGCAAATATCAATTTGCATCTAATTAGTGACATAGTAGCAATAAATTCATTTATTTCTCATGAGTTAATGAATTTGATGAGAAATTAATTTCTTGATGTGTTTAATTAAGTATTGGATTTCTTAATTTCTTGTCGTGATATATATCCTAGTTAAGTTCATTTTGGATTTTGACAGATACATTTTGATATTTCAATTTCTTGGATTCAATAGATTTTTATTATTGACAAAGCATAATAAAATTGCAAATTTCTTGAATGCGATGGCTTAGTTGATTTTGGAAGATAATGTTATTAGTATTATTATTCTTTCGATTGTTCGTGGAACACGAAAGTTCAATCAATATTCTTAAAAAACGTGTTTACGCTGCTTTAAATCAAATAAATTTTCATATTAACTGTTTAAAATATCATTGTCAACAGGTCTGAGACGAAAAAAAGAGAAGAGAGAGATCAAACAAAGCATGATGCTCGCAATAAATTTTGGGAGATTGTTCTTATAAGATGCCGTACTTGTCGGAACATAGATATCGAATAATTCTGTTCATCGTGCGTGGCTTAAATAGATTGGAAGAGTAAACTAATAATTTTTGTCTCCACTATATGAGGACCCTTCTTAGTTGCGACTGATTTTATTTTATTATTTCTTTGAAATTCTATAATACTATTAATTAAAATGACTTTCATGATGTTGTTTCAGAAATAATAATTTCCATTTGAATGATTTTGGAATATTAAGGATAACCAGGTCGAAATTGAAAGCATTTTTCTTTTGGAATTAATTATATAATCTATTTTTTCTACATATATCTACATCACATATAGTTTATTTATTTTTTATTTATAACTTTTTGACTATTGAACCAAGAATTAATTAGGATATTTTGATTGTTTTAATTAATAATTCTTCATATTTGAAAGAAGATTAGGAAAGAGCAAGTACAACACATGTTATTACTTAGGAGTATTTGTTTACAGCCATTAATGTTCATTTGAAAGGTGTGGGCACATGATGTGTTCATTACGAATGGACATGATACGGCAGATATCAAATTAAAATTTTAATATCATAATTTTGATATTATGGTATGATATATCATATATGATATACATTTTATTTTTTGCTATTCAGTGCGGTCTTCAATGTTTATAAATAAATATCAAAATATTAAAAATTGTATCAAAGTATATAATTTTATAAGAAAAAATCCTTTTGGCTAGAAATTTTGGATTAAGACTATGTATTTTAGATCATTTTCGGTGTACCCAAAAAAAAAGTTTGTTCAGATTCAAGTTACACAATGATTTTGTTGCAATCGAGGAGAAGTGAAGGGAAGAAAAAAATTGTTTGTTAATCTATTAACTTGTTTAAAACAAATGATACTATAATTGATTTCTTTAAGAGTCTGTTTGGGTTAATTGATTAAAAATAACTCGTTTTTAATTTATTATGCACTGTCCATTCTATAGCTATATTTTTAGCACTTAATGTTTATCAATTAATTTTATGGAAAATCATTCTTACGCTTAGGATAGATATTGTCATATTTAAGAATGGTAAAATTAATCCTTAAAAATATGATTAGTGCAATTTAATTATTTCATTTATTAGTTAAGCTTATTTTAGCTCAACTCATTTCATCTCATCTAAAAGTTAGGCTAATATGGAGTTCAAATTATTCTATGAGAAATTTTATTAAAATATTTTTGAAAAGATATTTATTTAAATATATCATAATGTATAATGATAATAAAAGGAAAAAAAAACAGTTTTAATAATTTATTTAACTCGACCGTTTGCTTTCATAGTTTTGTTGTGGAGATCGTCATGTGTATAGCCAAAAAAATCATTTACAAACCTACTAAAATTTCACATATATACAAGTCAACTTGTACACATGAGTAACCATTTTTTTAAAAAAAAGGTTTCTTGTTATGATATTAGAGTCGGTCCATCTCAATTTTGATTTACCTGATGCATGTAACTATGCCTGATCATATCATATTTATTTACGCTCCAATTGTTAAATCTTGGTGAACAATGTTAAGCTCTCCGTCGACTATTTAGAGACGAAATGATCTTTTTATGGGGTTTTAAATCTTGACGAGCTAACTTTCCAAAGTTTTATTTTCTTATCTTTTGTTATCTAGTCTCATTTATTATATTATATAATTATAGTTTCATTTTTCTTCTGTTCTCTAGTTTTGTTTGAGATTGCACGATTTAACAATAACAACAATAACAATTTAATGACACCTCTTTAAACGTTGGACGATTTCCAAAAAAGGGCCCACTCATCAAACAACCATTTGGGGTGGGCCATTAATGTTGGATGATTTGTTCATTGGACAAATTACTTAACTACACTCCTTTACTTACCTTAATATCCATTTATCCCTACTTATTTCAAAAATTTCAAAAATCCCTTATTTACATATGTATCTCGCATGTATCCCGTGCACAACGCTATGTATCCCGCTATGTGGAATGTATCAAACGCTATGTATCCCGCTATGTGGAATGTATCAAACCTAATGTATCATGTGCACAACGCTATGTATCCCGCTATGTGGAATGTATCAAACCTAATGTATCCCATGCACAACGCTATGTATCCCGCAAACATCATTTTTAAGGGATTTTTGGTAAATAGAAAACTAGAAGGGATAAGATGTTATTTAGTACTTATGTGGTTCCTATAATTTATATTGGTTAACTCTGAAATTAATAAGTGATCTATTTCCTATTAAATTTTTTATTTAAACTATAGTTCTTTTAAGTTTCGGACTCCAATTTCCTTTATATATTCAGGACTTTATACTATGGACTAGAGTATTATTTTCATAGGAAAATGTAAAATATACTTTTAAATTATGTGAAATTAAGTTTATATATCCGTGGTTAGTAGTTTAGCACAAATATGTACGTGAAAAAGAGCAAAATATGCTTTAAGTATACAAAATTGAACAGGTATGACTATGCTTCTTTTTTTCACCATTGTTTCGATTGTCCTTTTATTATTATGAAATTAAATAATTAAGGCCTTTCGTTATTCTTATAAAATAAAGAGAAAAAAAAATACATACTAGGATTGATGTAGTTGGTAGTTCAATATTTTTTTTCTAATCTGGTAGTCGATATTTATATTTTAATTTGTTATATTTGGATTTACGTATTGTGGTCCCAATAAATTTGTTTCATTTATAGAAGCTTAAACTCAAAATCTTTAATTAAAAAAGAAGAAATTTGAACCATCCACACTCAAGAGTGTGACCTATTAGTCAATGAATTAACTAAGAACCCCAAGGTTTTCGGTTCTAACATCAACAGAGACAAAAAACATTAGATGATTCTTTCGATCTGTCATAATCTTGATTGATAGAGTTATCTGATACGTTTTGATGGCCCGGAAATTGGAGTTCAATCATACTACTTACAAACAGAGTATACCTGAAGTTGGTCGATGTGTGTGATATGTCCTTTAATTAGAGAAAGTGACCTTGACTTAGATAGGTATCCACTAGAATAAATGCAACCCAGATAATTTAATGCCACCATCTACCTGAAAACATGTAACCCTAATTTCTTATACCACATATTTTGTTTCTTATAAGTTAAATCTTAGACTAAAATTGTTATATATATATGCTCCAAGTTTGTCTAATTAAAGATGTTACACAAACTTCCTTCATTTTACTGAATCCAAAATTGGTAGCAATAAAAAGGAGCTACTAATTAGACATAGTAAAAATAAAATAGTTGTTTTGTAGGCTTTTTACAAAAAAAATAAATAAAATTTTGACATTTTTACTAGAAATCTTCATTTATACGTACAACAGATCGGAAAAGGCTCATTTTTCTTCTATTTATTTTGTAGTTGCCCAAGAAATCTTAATTCCTCAGAAAAGAAAGTGTGATTTTTAATATAGAGAAGAAGTAGTTTTTGACAAGGAGCAAATTCTTATATGTACTCAACGTTTACACTAATTATATTAACCTACTATAGTTAAGTGATATAATGAAAGAAAATACATTTTAAACCATAATTAGGTGAGAAAAGTCCATTTACAAATACTATCTTTTATCTATTGATTTATTATAAATATCGGATGCAAATAATTTTTTTTATTTTCACCATGTGAAAAGGGCTCACCTAGCTAGCTAGTGTAACTTTTTCTAAATCTAACTAAGTAAACCCTAAACAAAAGAATTTGGTACTAATTACAGGTAGGGGTCACAAGTCACAACCTAATTAAACCCCCACCACAAGGAGGGATTTTAATTTTTAATCAAAATTGGCTTGTATTTTAATTGAAATTTGTTAATGCAATGTAGTTAGTGGGGAGTAATTTTGGCTACACAAGAAGAAAAAGTCTCACACAACATATGGCCCTAGAGTGAAAGATAGTAACCAAATATAGCAAAGTGTATGATGAGGTTTCCCCTACCCTTTACCATAAAAGAATTGAGTAATGGGTGATGGTGAATAGGACATCACATGGGAGTCTTGTTCCTATGAATCACAACTTCAAGAGATCATGGAAGGAAAAAAAATCTAATAATTTAAGAGAGAGAAGTACTTTTAGGTATGGGGAGACTTTTTTTCTTTTTTCTTGATTTGACCATCTGATATTTGAAATCAACTCAATTTGATTAATCAGGATTTACACTATGAGTAGAATATTCAATTACCGAAAGGTTTATCGCACAAGACCGCTAATAAAGAGTAGGGAGAGATCTCGTTTGATCATCTCATGCCTATCTCGCTCATACTTTCTGAAATAAAATATGGGATACACGTGTCGGATCCTCTAATAATGCATTAATACTATTGGAGGATTCAAATATGCAATATGTCGCAATTTTGAAAAGTCTGAGCAATAGTTAATAGTCTCTCTCTCGGAGATCAACGACGGAGGTAGAGTAGAAGGTGGGGTCAGTGTTGGATTCAATGTCTTAACTACGTGTTCATGTGAACCAAATAGCTTTTGTTCATACCTTATATGTGTATTAGAATATTTTTTTATAGTGAACCCAAAAGAACATTAAATTTTGGATCAACGCTTCTGATGGGATTCGATCGGTAGAACATGTACAATAACTTTAGTTCAAACATGGTTTATTTGAATAAGCTCATTTAACATGTACAAATTCTTAATTTAGAATTGAGTAACTCAAAAATAGAGAAATCTTAGTCGATTAGTTGGTTGACCACCTCAACTTTCACGTTATTTATTAGAATTCAATTCTCGTCTCGTAATCCCTTCTCCTAACTCCATTTTTTTTTAAAAAGATTTAAAATAAAACTCAAAAAATGACTGCAAAATTGAAAGTAAAAAAAAATTATACATAAAAAGGGTTTTGCTAGTTTTGTATTTCTCTACTCTATTTAAACTGAAGGTTGACTGCACTTACAACAATCTTACTCAATTTCCATTAGTTGTCACTTTTCAAAAGAGACTCTCATTGTCCCTTTTCCCCATACTTTCAGAAAAATGCATAATTAAATGGAGTTTGATCAAACTATACACCTAAAATTTTACACCCTCCTTTTGCTACTTCCCTCGAGTACCACTTACCTACACCTCCATAATAAAAAAAAATAAAAAATTATACTCTGTCTCAAATAATTTGTCGTGATTTTTTTTACATGTTCAAATTTACTTGTGGATCTATAAACTTTTCGGTATCCGCATTAGAGCTCGATTATTTCGGATTCACGACGCGTAGGCCCCATTTTGGGGGAAGGGCTCCCTACCAAGAATTTTTTCATACAAAATTTGAGCCTCTAATTAAGGAAAGAACAACCCTATCCGCTGCAACTCATCATTTGGTAGTGGATCTACAGACTACACTAAGTACTACTAGAAATAAATATTTTTCTACCACAAATCAGTGAGAAATTTGTGCTATAGAACATGATTTCCCACAAAACTAGCTTTACTGGGTAAATACCTAATGAGAATTAGATTCTCACTGAAATAGTGAAAAACTTCTTAATACTTCCATATGAAATGATTATTATTTTTTCCTTTCTCACTGATTCAATTAAAATATCTATAAAAATAATCACTACATATTTTTCAATGAGAAATTTAGTGTAAAAATGACGATTTTCTAGTAGTTACCAAGTATTTTGTTGTTGAATCTCATTTACACGTCTCTAAAGAAACATTAATTGGAAGAAATATTAAACTATTTTACCCTTTATATTATCACGACAGCTAATTTGAGATGAAGAATAATTTAGTAGTGTATAGACATACACTCAAAAAGTAGTATATTTTAGTTGGACGGTCCAATTTTTTCCTTTCTATAACTACCCTTCTGCTTGTTCAACTCACTTCCATTTTCTGCAAGCTCTCCTGTTCAAACCTATACAAAATAGGAACAAATTTGAAGAGAAAAAAAAAATAAAAATCTCTAGGTAGATTTTCCTTCTTTCTTTACCCTATCTTTGCTATATCACCATTTTTTTAATAAATCAAGTAACAAGAAACATAGTCGGAAAGAAATTGTTGTTTTGCTTCTTTTGGATGCTACAAACACATACACAAAAATATTATTAATTTTTTCTTTAGACTATAATTTCCCTGATTGAGGGTGTAATTTAGCTAACGAGATCGCGATATTTGTTTTGCTTTTTTCAGCTTTTTAGATAGAAGACGAAGGTTTTTCCTAATAATCAGGAATTACTCGTTGATGAGTCGTCTTCTTAGTTGAGGAAAACAGGTGCAGGAGGTGGAGGCGGAGGAGGAAGAGGGAAGATTGAGATTAAAAGGATCGAAAATACGACAAATCGACAAGTTACGTTCTGCAAACGTAGAAGTGGGCTATTGAAAAAAGCTTATGAACTTTCTGTTCTTTGTGATGCTGAAGTTTCACTCATTGTATTTTCCAGCCGCGGCCGTCTCTATGAATATGCCAATAACAGGTTTGTTTATTTTATTTTTCAACAAGATCTGCTTTTAACCCTAATGAAGAACAAATGTGATTTTGCAGATCTTTGCCTTTAGTGTGTGTGTGTGTGTTTTTTTTTTTTTTTTTAATTGATAATAGAGGGTTGCTTAGATGGTAAGCACTCTCTGTTTCCAATTCTAAGATTATAGGTTCGTGTCACTATAGAAACTAAAAAGGTGAGAGCTCGTAGCAATTGATCTATGTCAGTCTAAATGTTTTTTGTGATTTTTTTTTTTGACATAAGGAGGTGACTATGGTGTTTAGTTAAAAGATTGAGTTTCTTCCATCACAAAGATTTGCTTGTCTAATCCTTAATTTTCTTTATATTTTTTTGTTCCTTTTTTTTTATGAGCTTCAAAACACCACACTTTCCTTTGATTTTACAAATAGATCTGTTGATTTGAGTCGTGAAATCGGTTATTGATGACTTCTTTAGAGTACGATGCTTTCTAAATTTTGAGTAAACGAAAATATTTTGTGTGTCGAACTATCTAGATATAGATTTTTAGAAGATAAATTTACAAGAAGGGTTAAGAGAGATAGAGAAATTTTAAGCTTACAAAATTTATTCCCCTTTTCATTCTATCTCTATTTTTTTTGGGCATCTTTGGAACTAGTAAATTTTTCTCTCTCTTCCCAATTTTTTCTGTTTGTCGGTAAGCTGTCAAGTTCTGATTTGTTTTCAATCAACTCTTCCAATTGATGCTTCCTTAATATAACATGTCATTTCTGAGATCACAGAACCAATAGCCTATCAGATTACAGATTAGGGTTTCAGGTACACCAAAAGAGCCAAGTTGCTTTTTTATTTTTGGGTGGAGCGAGGGGATCGAACTCTCACTAATAAAGTGAAAGTTAAGGTATTCAATCAATTGAGTTACTAAAATTTTCGGAAAAAGAGGGACCTTTTTCAGCTCATCAAAATTGAATTAGGGTTATTTTGACAAGCAAGACAATTTCAAACTAACTAGAGGGAGTTGCTCGAATTGTAAGTACTCCTCACTTTCATTCTTAAGATTGTGAGTTCGTTCGAATCACCAAGGAAATGAAAAGGGTGGAAGTTCTAGAGAGAGATAAAAAAAAAGGCAATTCATTCTGCCTTTGTTTTTACCATTATAGCCCTTCAATAGCAGAGATAGAATTTTGTGTTTATGGGTTCTGATTTTATTTTTTTAAAAAATATTTTACGAAGTATTTAAATTAATTATTTATATATATAAAACCAAAATTTTAAACACAAAAACAAAGCTAAAGTAAAAAATTACTAAATTCTACTGAACCCACGAGCAAATTGTATCTCCCCGCTAATCCCTACTTGCTTTGTAATTGAGGTAAGGACAAATATTCCCCTTCTCTTTGTTTTGATGATATCGAAAGGTCTCGCCATCATATGATAATATTTTTTTTTATATAAAGAAAGGGTATGAGTTTATTTGAATTGAGCCTTATATATTTGTTAAAAAATTATCCCCCTTTAGCTCAATTTACGTAAAGAGGTTCAAAATACAACAGTTAAAACATTTATTTTTTATTATGAATTAAAGTATATATTTGAAAAAATATACAAAATATAAATCAACATATTAAATATTCAAAATATTTAACAACTAGTTTGAGAAAATTTAAAAGAAAAAATTGTTTAACTCTCCAACTAGTAACACCTCGATATAAAATGGGATGAAGAAATTATTAAATAAATACAAATAATTAATTACAACCTCAGTAAATAAAACAAATCATAGTCAAAAGTTAAAATTTAAAAGGGCATGATATAGAATTTATTTAACTTCCAATTTCATGGTAGTCAAAAATTATTTATTTGTTTCTAAAATAATTTTTTTTATAATTTCTTGAAATGTGGGGTTGAAATATAGGGGTTAGGGTTTCATGTGACTATGAGCATAAGACATCATATAATAGGATTTTGGTTTGGTTTGGTTTGGTTTTTTAACCATAATCATGAACAATGCTACCCACAACCTTAAAATACTAGATCCCCCACTGTATATAGTTATGTAAAAAAACTGCCTTTCCCTCGCCATTGTTTAATGAGAATGAATAAGAGACTGGTATATTACCTCCAAAGACAATGAATGACAAGTTGACATTAATTTGGTGGTCCAGTGTTTGTAACATATCATAGATCAGAAATCACTTCTGAATCTAATTATTTTTATTTGTTCATTGAGATCTTGACATTTTATCCCTTCAGCTAATGAAAATTTTATTCGTCCTATCGTAATAGTTTGTAACCAGCGATGATATGTATATATGGAATATAATAATATACATTGATTATATACAGTACACTGATTAAAATTTATTTAAAAATAATAAAGAACAAAATTATTCACTATTATAAGTTTTGTTTGCGTAGTATAAAATTTCTTATTCATGTGATCGAAAATATGAAGAATTTTAGGATAATTAAATTGTTGAGTATAACTCTAATTTTCCCTTTCATACTTAGGCCCAAGTAGAGGTGGGTGGTGGTAGCAGTTTGGTAGGTTGACTCATAAGATGGTCAAGTTTCGATGGTCAGATGATTGTGAGAAAAGCTTCGTAGAATTGAAAACTAGATTGATTACAACTCCTGTCTTGACTCTACCAGAGGGTTCAGATGGTTATGTGATCTATTGTGATGCATCCGGGGTCGGCCTAGGTTGTGTATTGATGCAGCGAGGTAAGGTTATAGCTTATGCTTCTAGACAACTTAAGGTACATGAGAAGAATTACCCGACTCATGACCTCGAGCTTGCAGCGTGGTGTTTGCACTCAAGATTTGGAGACACTACTTGTATGGTGTTCATGTAGATGTGTTCACAGACCATAAGAGCCCCCAGTATGTATTCACTCAGAAAGAGTAGAATCTTCGCCATAGAAGGTGGCTTGAGTTCCTCAAAGATTATGATATGAGCGTGCATTACCATCCGGGTAAGGCGAATGTAGTATCAGATGCTCTTAGTAGATTATCCATGGGTAGTGTAGCACATGTTGAGGAAGAAAGAAAAGAGCTAGCAAAAGATGTTCACAAACTTGCTCGCCTTGGAGTTCGTCTTATGAGCATATCAGATGGTGGTGTAACGGTTTAGAATGGGGCAGAATCTTCTTTGGTAGTAGAGGTTAAGGAAAAGCAAGACAGTGATCCAATCTTGCTTGAACTTAAGGGTGCAGTCCACAATCAGAGAATGGAGATTTTCTCCCAAGAGGGAGATTGTGTGTTTTGCTACCAGGGTCGATTATGTGTTTCTAATGTGGGCGAGTTGAGACATCATATCCTTGATGAAGCCCATAACTCCAGATATTCTATCCATCCAGGTGCCACTAAGATGTACCGCGATCTGTGGGAAGTCTATTGGTGGAATAGTATGAAAAGAGATATAGCAGACTTTGTGGCTAAGTGCCCCAATTGTCAGCAAGTCAAGGTAGAACATCAGAAACCAGGAGGCATGACTCATGAGATTGACATTCCTACTTGGAATTGGGAACTGATCAACATGGACTTCATCACAGGTTTACCTCGTTCTCGCAGATAGCATGACTCCATTTGTGTGATTGTTGATAGGGTTACTAAGTCTTCTTGCTTTTTGGCGTTCAAGACTATAGATTCGGCGGAGGATTACGCCAAGCTTTACATTAATGAGATTGTGAGGTTGCATGGGGTTCCTTTGTCTATCATCTCAGATAGAGGTCCTCAGTTTACCTCTCATTTCTGGAAGTCATTTCAGAAGGGTCTTGGTACTCAGGTTAACCTTAGCACAACATTTCATCCACAGACGGATGGTCAGGTAGAGCGTATCATTCAGACCTTAGAGGACATGTTGAGAGCTTGTGTGATCGAATTCAAGGGTAGTTGGGACGATCACCTTCCTCTTATTGAGTTCGCCTACAACAATAGTTACCATTCCAACATTCAGATGTCCCCTTATGAGACATTGTATGGGCATAGATGTAGATCTCCAGTTGCTTGGTTTGAAGTAGGTGAAGCAGCCTTGATAGGACCAGATTCAGTCTTTGATGCTATGGAAAAAGTGCAACTCATTAGAGATAGACTTAAGACTGCCCAGAGTCGCCAAAAGTCTTATGCAGATGTGAGAAGAAGGGAACTAGAGTTCCAAGTTGATGATTGGGTTTTCCTGAAAGTGTCACCTATGAAGGGGGTGATGAGATTTGG
>JAJOOE010004554.1:0-12750 GCA_036250405.1 Solanum raphanifolium
GTCGTCAGGATGAGGAGGGACCAGCTTTCTGGCTGACATGGATGATGAAGATATGCGACAAGCAGAAATGGAAAAACCGGTGGTTTTGTATACATTGGAAAGACGCTGAGCTAGAGTTTTTTTGAACGCCATTGATAATAAGAGGTTTCAGAAAGAGAGAAAAAATTGATTTGAATAAATGGGAGATTTTGGTTTAGGATTTGGATTGTTCAACGATGATGAAGAAAGAAGCCATGAGTTGGACTATTTATAGGTCCATTTTATGTGGCGAAATGACAGCTAGCTTCTACATTAAAATTTTGAAAACTGACGTGGTAATTACTCACTCCGACTTGTTTTACTTGTCATGTTTATCTTGATTGTTTTAATAATTTTAAAATAATCGTATCAATAATAATAATATTTTTTTAAAAGAAAAAAGTATAAGGACTATTTGTTTGATCGCTCCAAATAAAAAGAAGCATTAAAACTAGTACTCTTTCAATTATCTCCTAAAAATAATGTAACAACAAAATTTAGGATATATTCATTCAAGAGAAAATTTTGAATTTTCAGTGGGAAAAGTTGAGTATACCCGCAGAGATATTCGCAGTAGAAAAAGAATATCCCCGCAATAGGAGGCAACATCATAAAAGATCACTTGTTTTTATTTATTTATTTTGTTGTTGTTAGGGAGAGCAAATTTAGGGATTATTTATTTTCATCTGTATAATTTAATTTCTTGAATAATTCATGTGATATGACTACTACTTATTAGATATTTCTTGAAGAGTAACTATAATGAGCGTACAAGTGGCCAGTTAGAATGGTACGCAAGACAAGCGTCGGAGTGTTAGAAAATAAGTCACGGGGTGGGGATTATATGTTGTGTGGACTTTGGTGTAATAATACTTAAGAAATTAATACTAATGATTTACACGTGTTGGTTAGGGAGGGAAGCAATATAAGAATTGGTCATAAGAGTTATGTGCTGACGTGTTTAGATAGCCAACATAGAAAGATTGATTTGACTATAAAGCCCAATTTCTAGGAAACGCAAACGTGTCGCCACATATATCCAAGCTGGCAAACAACAAATATTGATTAAAATGTACATACATGTAAAGAAGCCATTTCAAAATCTTGATTAAAAATTAGTATTTATTTATCATAAGTTAGTGACTAGTAATTTAAATACTTTACTAATAAATTTTAAATCCCTATCTATGTATTCTTTCTTTTTGTTTTTACACAATGAATAAATAATAATACTCTAGTAAAATCTTGATAATGAGATTTATGTTGAACTACGTACCCAAAAACTTGAACGTTAGGCCACATAAATCCTAGGTGGACGAATAACGGTGGAATTTGATATTTTCTATTCTTTTTTTAACACAACGAATAGAGAATAGTAAATGCTGAATATGAGATTTACATTGAATCATCAGTGGAATATGGTAGAGTAAAAGATTAATATAATTACTAGGAAACGTGAACGTTTTGCCACATACTATATCTTTAGGTGGTCAAATTGGTAAAATATTGATGCTGGGTATTGAATTTATTTATTTATTTATGTTTTGTTTTTACACAAATGAATAAAGAATACTTAGTAAATGCATTAACATTGAATTATCTGTGGAGTTCCTGTAAAAGATTAATTCTTGCTACTACAACGTGAACGTTTCGCCACATATATCTAGGTGGACAATTAGCCGTTTGTTGACCGTGAAAGTAAATCTTTTTCCTTTTTTATTTTTTATTTTTACATAATTAAAGGAATGGTAATAAAATTTAACGAAATAATCTTTAAGTTTATTAGAATCTGAATTTACAGGAAAATTTTAGTTATAGTCTCTTAAATATTAATAATTGAATTTGGTCGAGATATGTATGATAGAATCATGTATAGTTTGTTCATTGTTGAGTTGCTTAAATGGTTGAGAGTCCATCATAAAAAGATGAATACAATTGTCAATTTCGGTAAAACTCAGAAAATCAAGATCATTTCTTGTAAAATTGCAAATAATAAATTTAAAATATACATTTCAGAATTCATCCTCTTTACTTTAAATAGGTTATGCCAAAGTTAAAAGAACGAATTTGACTGGGTATTATCTTTTGAATACTACTAGAAAGTGAGGAGGAAATATGACCTTCACTAGAAGAAACTCAACAAAGATGAATTTAGTTTGTGACTGTTACGAGTTCTACATGTAGATCCGACGATTTTTTATTCATATTATATATGTATTGAATTGAAATAATAAACTTTTGACTTTATCACTGATTATTAATTACTCCCTTAGTTCCTTCTTATTTGTCAAAATTTTTGACTTGATACACTTATTAAGAAAACAATTATTGATATAATGAATTTATTATGTTATCTCTGGGTCACAAATATATTTACTCATTGCGATATTTTCAAAGACATTAACTTAAGGGTGTACCCTTTGGCCCAATGAAGAGTCATTAATGAAAGGCAAAATCACCTTTCAAAATGGTTGCAACCTGCCTTGGTTATTCTCAAACTCTAGGTAACCTTCTCTTTCCTTTCCTCTTTAACCTCTTGCCTTTTTTGCTTTTTTTAGGTCAACATGCACAAAGACTTGACTATGAGGCCCAATTTCTAGGAAACACAAACGTGTTGCCACATATATCCAAGCTGGACAAATTGGTAAAGTTTATACTCATAATTATGGGTTTCACTGTCGGGCTATACTCAATAAACTCTTAAACTTGTCAGTAAATTTCATTAAACACTTAAATTATTGACTTGGTTCCTATCAGACTTCCAACTTATATTTTGAATAAAAGATTGTGCATGTTATCAGACACTAACTAGATAGATAAACTGATTACACAAAATATGTTTAATTCCTCCTTTAATTATATGTATCATCATCGAATGGAACAAACCTAATATTTGATGGCTTATTGAAAATTATGCGTTAATTAAATGAAATAACAATCTTTAAATTTTTAACTTATTTACGTAAGAAGCGCGGAAAATGTGTACAAAAACTTTTTCTAAATTTTGAATAAGAAGTGTTTGATAGTAACATTTGATCATTTGTTCAAAGTATCATCCTGCCTTTTCTTTTACTATCTTTTTGCGTTTTTACTCTGGATAATGAGATAATTAACGTTGAATTATGGTAAACCATTAATTTAGTTACCATTGGAAAATTAAACTTGAACGTTGCGCCACATATGTCCTAGGTGGACGAATAATGTTGGGGTTTTTTAATTATCTTTTGTTCCTTTTCCGTTCACATACATAATGAATATAGAATAGTAAATGCTGATAATTATGATATATACATTGAATTATTAGTTGAATATGGTAAAGTAAAAGATTAATTATTTTTCTATAAAATTAGTTTGATTACAAGGAAATGTGAACGTTTTTCCACATATATTAAAATATTGATGGTGGGTGTTTATGTATTTTATTTTGTTTTGTTTTTACACATTGAATATAGAATACTTAGTAAATACTGACTATGAAATTAATGTTTAATAATCTGTGTAATACACATGTTATAAGATTAATTCTATCTACTAGAAACGTGAACGTTTCGCCACATATATGGACGATTAGCCGTTTGTTGATCATAGAAGTCATTTTTTTCCTTTTTGTTTACGTAAATAAAGGAATGGTAATAAAATTGAACACAATAATCTTATTTGAATCTACATGACAATTCTAATTGTAGTTTCTTAAATTACTAATTAAATTTGATCGAGATATGCATGATAAAAATCATGAATAGTTTGTTGAATTACATAAACAATTGACACTCAATCTTGAAAACGTGAATATAGTGGTCAGCTTGATAAAATTCAGTATCTCAATATCAGGTTTTGTATAACGGTAAATAATGAATTTAAATATACATTTCATGATTCATTCTCCTAACTTAAAACATACTATTGCAAACGTTGGGAAGATAAACTGAAGTAAGTACAGTAAAATCTCTCTAAATTAATATAGGCGGGATCATGAAATATTATTATTTTGTAGAGGTATTAGTTAATCGATAAATTAATATTTATTAGTTTAAAGAGTGTTTCGACACAGAAAAAATTGTTTAGGGATGAAATCTCAAAGAATTTGAAAGAACCCACTTGTGAAAACGCCATTCATGAACTTGAGGTCATGATTAATGATCTCGGTTACCACGATAAAATGGATGTCAATAACATATTGGATTGGTGAAAACCCAGAGCTTAGAACAAATTGTGGATACAATTGGAAAAACAATATTGATGATAAAGTTGAAGATGATGCAATACTTTGGAATCAGTTATGCGTAAGGAGACACTTGCTTCTAGAACTTTTCACAATTTTATGGTGCAATTAGAAAAGACAACACCGAAACTTTTGGATGCAATAAGAAATGTTAAAGATGAGCCTTAACTAGATTTAAATTTTAACAAAAAACAGAACATAATAGAATCATATTTCACTAAATTTTCTTAGATATATTTGTACCTTTAAGGAATTATTAATTTATAATATTAATCATGAGACCATATATTTATATAGGGGTCTTCTGAAAATATATTAACTTATTATATCTTATCGAAATGAGTGATTTTTTCCATTAACCCAAGTCGGGACTAGAGGAAATTATTATCTTAGAGATATTATTAATTAACCGAGTGTTAATTTAGTGAGATTTTACTGGAATATTACTAGAATGTGAGGAGATATGACCTAGGCCTCCACTATGTTCAACAAGTTACGCTGTCACCGACTTTAACATAAATCGTGAGTTATGAGCTATGAATTTACGTGAATTCAACGTCTTTTACTTATATTATATTAATATTAAATTAAAATTATTATATAAAAATCATAAACTTTTGAATTCGCCACTGATTGTTACCCCCTTGATCCCAATGAAGTGTCATAAATTAGAAAGGCAAAATCACCTTTTGAAAATGGTTGCGACCTGCCTTGGTTATTCTCAAACTCTTGTTAACCTTCTCTTTTCCTTCCTTTTTTTCTCTTTTAACCTCTTGCCATTCTATATTTTAAAAAAAAACATGTTTTGCCTTTTTGCTTTATTAATTAAGTCAACAAGCATATCCCATTACTTGATCCCTAAAGAAAGAAAAACGTGGAATGGAGACACTCTAACAACCCCAACCATGGAAGCGAAGTCCAAAGGGAATTAATTATTTATTTATATGTATATATAAAATAAATAGAAAAGACTTATATAGTAATGATGGCAGGCAGCAACATGGAGATAATGCAAAAAGGAGTTGGAGAACCACTGTGATCGAGCAATAAATATTCCTTACCGAATCTTGTCACATATAAAATTGACTTTATTATAAAACATGTTACTTTTAATATAGAGTGTTTTCTATGTACATTTAAATTTAATCGAATCTTACTATGGATATTGTATGAGAATGAGATGGGAAGGATGAGGTCGACACAATTATTTGACAAGAGCAATAGAATTGGAAGACAATTAAATAATGTAGATTATTAGAGAAGGGTCGATAGGGATGACGCAGAGTCCAGTCCGTTTTTTCTTTTCTTTTTTAGATAAATTGACATAATGAGATAATCTACATTATTTCTCTAATATATTAATGGCTCTTGGATGCTACCAAATATTAGTTTACTATTTGTGGCCCCAGTAATCATTATAATAGCTTGTCTTGTATTCCCTCCAACAAAGTGGAAAATTAATTAGCACAAGAGTTGGAGGAATAAATTTAAGAATTATCCTGGTTAGTCACGAAATTAATTAGAATTGGGTAGCAACTAGCTTACTTCATATTTTAACTATACCTAAATGATATTAATTCAAACAAAGCTAACAAAAATGATTTAGCGACTTTCGTGATATTTATATAAAATTAAGTTATCTTTTCGTTTTACAAAAAATAGTTTAGTAACTTTAGTGCAATAAACTAAAAATTAAGTGATCATTTATAAAATCAAAACACCTCTTTTTTGTTGTATTAACAACAAAAGTGAAATGAACAAGACATTGAAAACTAGAAAGCAATTAAAAATATAATTAAGTGAGAAACAAGTATTGATTAAAAATAAAGTAAAGGACGAATAATAATATTATGAGTCAGTATCACAGCATATTATTTGACATCAATTTATTCCAGTTGTTGAAAATTGAAATGTGATAATGATATAAGTAATTTTTAAAATTTCTCTATGATTGAACGTCACAAATTCGAGAATTTTACTAAAGTAATGTCAATCAACCAAAAAAAAAAACGTATCTTAGCCGACTATTCTGTTGAAGGATTCTGAGATTGATTTTTTAAGTGTAGCCGACTTTTGCCGTTCGAATATATTTCACTGTCAAGAAATTTTGTTTAATGAGAAGAAATGAGTCTTGCAATGCGAAAATAATGAATAAATAATAGTGAGCATGAAATTGATAGGAGGAAAATGAAGCAATTTAAGCTTAGTAAAATTTAACAGGGACAAATTAGTTTAATTAAGCTCCAAGGATTTATTGAACATTATATTATTGGCTGGTCAATTAGTAGAGGTAATCCTGACCCTTGCAAGTTGCAAGCAAGAAGTATGTAAAGTTTTTGGAAAAACAGGTTTTGGGCCTTTAATACATCCGTAAGGGTTGACGGGGTTGTACAAAAACTTTAATAATTTGGGCGCTATTTACATTCTATTTTCAAAGTTATCCAAATTACAATAATCTCAAATTTTTTAGAACTCGCGGATATATTGTTTCTTTGCCTGCTACATAGTAAACGATGCATAAGTTATATATAAGATATATAAGTTATGTATAAGATACATAATTATAAGCCAGATTCATATTGATTGGGGTTAAATATCAACAATCACATTTGTACAAGATACATTGTACACAAACAAAGTTATAATGTATCTGATAGAGGTGTAGTGATGTGATTGGATGCTAAGAAAGAAAGAAGGAAAAAGAGGATTTTTATAATTAATTCAAATGATAGAAAAATTTAAAAATTATATTATCTTAAGTCGTATCATTAGGTAATTTTCCCTTAAAAATTTGTCTTCGACCTTGGTATAAGATGAGTTGTGTTTAAAACAAGTAAATTACCCGATCCAAATCTTATTTGTCAAATACTCAACATTAGTTTTTTTTCTAGGCTATCTAAACTTTTAAGTTTCAACATAAAGTCAAAAGACATACTCAATCAGTTGTAGACTTTGAAGTTAAATTTCCATAATATTTGATTTGTATATTCAATAATAGATTTTTAAAATTAATAAAATTTTGAAACCTCTATAATCAACTTAACTCTTGAAGTAAAACACTTTCTTGATAAAATAATGATCTTATATTGTCCAAACGAACTATTCCGCATTCCAAAGATTGCTAAGATACATAAACTTAATTGTTCAATGAAATTAATTAAAGCTTTCATTTTCAGTTTATTTCAATTTTTTCATACGCCGCCTCTTCAAAATAAGAGTGATGAATCATATAATTATGATAAACAAAATGAGTACATTGCTTCTTTAATATAAGTTTTAAAATATCATATAGGGAAACAAATCAGAATGAGAAATCTTGATTTGAAAAATGTTACAAGGTCCGCGAGGTACCCTCCTTCAGTGATTGCAGGATCTTGAGCCACTTGACCTACACGATCATGTACCACGAAGCTATGTCACCTTTTCATAATTGTGACACCCCATCTTGCGCCCACGAAGGGCAGTGCCTCACACCAGGTTAAGTGTCTGAGACTTATCTGAACTTATTAAGATATAAGTCAAATATGCAAAATAATGTACGAATCTACTGAGACTCTCAAATCACCGATTTGAGGTCGTCTAGACACATATTTAATCGTGATCAACTCTTAAATATTCTGAATGGCTAGTATGTAATTTAATTAAGTGTCTGAATCACTCCTGAGCCCCTCAAAACTCGTCCATGCTTGTTCATCG
This sequence comes from Solanum raphanifolium, assembly GCA_036250405.1. Lineage (NCBI taxonomy): Eukaryota > Viridiplantae > Streptophyta > Magnoliopsida > Solanales > Solanaceae > Solanum > Solanum raphanifolium. The sequence continues at coordinate 7,937 of JAJOOE010004554.1, forward strand.
AAGAGTGCTACATTACCATCTAAACCTATAAGAACTTTCAGACCTTGATTTCGAGATTATTGATTACCCTAAATGTTGACTTTGGTTAACTTTTTTTCCCCCTCAAAGTTTCTACCTTTTGTTTTCTTCTCCTATACACATTCGATTGCTCAGGCCTGTGTCACCTATTCCTGCAAATCATAATTCACATTTTAAGCCTATAGAAAGTGTCATTTAGGAAAAAATGATCCAAACACTCAAAACGACCGGACATGTTGTTACTTCTTCCCCTACTTTTTTTTCTTCCCCCACCTAAACAAAACGTTCATCTTCTAATGCGTATAACAATTAAAAATGTACCTAAATGTCAAAAAGCTGTGAATATTTTCTTTGCATATCCACCTCGGTATTTTAAATAGTCTTCTAAAACAAACGATGCCTTCATACACCACTGAAACTATTTACTTAGTTATAAAGGCCTGAAATGAGACATTCTTAGCGGAAAAAAAATTAGGAATCTACCGTGAGACAGTGCTTACAAGTTACAATATATCCAAAGCCAACAACTTTTCTTCAAATCTTATGTGCTGAATATCTATTAAATACGTACAAATAATTCATTTCGAACTCTGACAAAATTCCTGATTGAATTGTTGAAACTAGTGAGCTTCCTCCATTAATGGAGGTTAAGCTCAATGAGAAAAGAGAAACAAGAGCAGAAAATACAATGGATCATTCTAGAATGAAGAAAGGATTTGTATTATTTCTTTCTCAATGAATGAGTAATGAATACAACAACTGTGTATATAAATATTCATGGATAAAACATGAGAATAGCCAACTAACCAACTAATTGTAACTAACTACTTCAACCGTGTTAACAGACTCCTAACTAACTCTAAGTCTTAACTAATTCTATCACCCCCCTCAAGTTGGAGGTAGTGTGATTACAGACAACTTGATTAGAATTGTATAGTGTTTGACTCCAATAAGGCCTTGGTAAATATGTCTGCTAATTGTGAGTTTGTGGAAATATGATGGAGTGCAATCAGTCCTTGTTGAAGCTTGTCTCTCACAAAATGACAATCCACCTCAATATGTTTTCTTCTCTCATGGAAAACTGGATTCTTAGCAATATGAACTGCAGCTTGGCTATCATAAAACACACATATAGGTAATGAACTTTGCACCATCAGTTCATCAAGTAATCTCTCAAGCCATACTAGTTCTCCTACTACTTGTCTCACAACCCTGTATTCTGTCTCTGCAGATGATAGTGACATTGTGGCTTGCTTCTTGGACTTCCAACTAACAGGACTATCTCCTACAAGAACTAAATACCCACTAACTGACCTCCTTGAATCAGAACAAGCTGCTCGATCTGAATCACAGTAAGCACTAACAGTAAGATCATGCTTGTTTGAAATGAAGATTCCTAAAGTAGGATCTTGCATCAGATATCTAAGGACATGATAAGCAACCTTTATGTGTGGTTCTCTAGGGGATTGCATAAACTGGCTAAGATGTTAAACACTAAAAGCTATATCCATCCTTGTATTTGTGAGGAAATTAAGTTTCTCAACTAGTTTTCTATAGTGAGTGGGGTCTGATAACAACTCTCCATCTGTGGCTTTAAGTTTTTCAGTAGAATCAAGTGGTGATGTTGCAACCCTGTAGTTCATTATATCAAACTCCTTCAGAAGATCAGTAGTAAATTTTCTCTGGGAAAGAAGAACACCATCATCCTTATATATGATTTCCGGCCCTAAGAAGTAATGTAACTTGCCAAGATCTTTTATTTTGAATTGATCATGCAAGAAACTCTTCAAAGAGAAGATTTCTATTTGACAAACACGATTCAAGATTGCCTCAGCATAACAGGAAGGTTCACTCTCATGTGAAATGGCCTTTACTAGCTGTTGGCTATTAGAACATAAAGTGGTAAAACAATCATGCTCATGGTTTGATATGAATGAAGTGAGGGAATGTTGTTGTTCAGGTGTTGATGTGGTGGAGTGCATGTTAGGTAATGTGTAACTATATTCTTTAAGATAACTGGGGTATGAAGGGTTCTACTTGTTCTTCTAGGTGCTGGCACTGGTGAAGCATCACAAGTAATTCAAGGATTATGATTATGCAGTGGTGCTGGTGTAGTGTTAGGTGAAGTTGAGTCTGTGTTTAATATGGGATCAGAACTATTGTTGGTTACTTGGTTAGTAATAACCTCATGGAATGAAATGCATCTGTATCCAACATTTCATCATTGATTAAAGTGGTTGTTTCATTAAGCATACAAGTCAACTTATTGGGGTGATGAACAAGCAATTTCAGAATAGAGTTAAAACTAGAACCATCAGGAGCAATAACAAAAGGAAAAACATTTTCATGGAAAGTAACATCTCTGCATATATGAATCCTCTTTGTGGCCAAATCTAGGACTTTGTAACCCTTTGTATTGTAAGGATATCCAACAAAAATATGGAGTGTTACCCTTTTGGTTTAAACTTGTCTTTATGGTTTTTCAAAATGGTGGGGAAACATAGACATCCAAAACTCCTAAGATGAGAGTATGTGGGTTTTCTTTGGTACAATTGTTCATATGATGACTTATTTAGTAGTGATTTGGTAGGTAATCTATTGATAAAGTAGGTAGCAGTTAGCACACATTCTCCCCAATACCTCATAGGTAATTTGGATTGGTAAATGAGGGCTCTTGCTGTTTCCAAGAGGTATTTATGTTTCCTTTCTACTACCCATTTTATTGGGGTGTGTAAGGACAAGATTTCTGATGTATAATTCCTTTTTCTTAAAAGTATCTTGTTGCCTCACCACTTGTGAACTCTAGGCCATTGTCAGTCGTGATAGTTTTCAATTTGGTTTGAAATTGATTTTCTATGAGGCACATAAAAGCTTTCACAGCTTGTAGTGCATTACTTTTGCACCTAAGTAGTTGTGTCCATGTTAATCTATTGTAATCATCCACCATGGTCAAGAAGTAATTGTAGCCATCATGAGTTGATATGTGGTATGGTCCCCATAGATCAACATGTAGTAACTCAAAGATCTTACTAATTGTGTTTGTACTTTCTGGAAAGGGTATTCTGATTTGTCTTGCCATGGGGAATTTGACACAAGTAAAGGGTTGTTTGGTGGAAAAATCTACAAGTATGGTTGAAATACTCCTCATCTTTACAAAGGGTACATGTCATAATCTAGTGTGCCACAAAAATTCCTTTATTTGCAGTTTGTGAAACTTTTACAATAGATGGTGAAACTTTACATTTATTTTCAACTAAAGGTTTTTCACAACTAAGTAAAGAGGGAATATAATGACAACTTGAAGATTGGTGTGTGTGTGAATGAATGCCATCAAACTGAGCACAACAATTGTGACACTTGGTGCATAGAAAGTATAGACCATTTTTGGTTCTACCAAGCTCTAGAGGGCTCTTCAGAGAAGGGCCCTGCAATAAACAAGAAGATTTGTTAAAACTAACTGTGCCTTTAAGTTGTAGAGACAAACAATGGACATATATCAAATTAAACTTGAAGCTAGGTAGAAACAACACTTTACATAGAGTCAAAGCTGGATTCAAACAAGCATCTCCAATTTTAGTTACTTTAACTTTATATCCATGTGGTAGACTAATTGGGAAAGGATAGGGTAGAGTTCTAATGGTCTTGAGGATAGTTTTATTGTAGGTCATATGTTGTGATGCTCCTGAGTCTATGATCCATGAGCCAACAGCTAATCTAGTACATTTACATGATAGATCATCTATCTCAGTCATTGAGGAGTAGCAAACAAGTATACCTACCAGGTTAACAACTCCACTCAACATGTTGTTTGAATTGTCAGCAACATTCTTTCCAGCTTGCAGGGTTCCCAAGAGGTTGAGCAGCTGATCATACTGATCCTTGGACAAGTTCAATGGCATTTGTCTCCTTAGTTCAGGACCTTCCTTAATTTCATTGTTCCAGATTGAATTGTTGAAACTAGTGGCCTTCCTCCATTAATGGAGGTTAAGCTCGATGAGAAAAGAGAAACAAGAGCAGAGAATACAATGGATCTTTCTAGAATGAAGGGAGGATCTGTATTATTTCTTTCTCAATGAATGAGTAATGTTTACAACAACTGTGTCTATATATACATAGATAAAACATGAGAAAAACCAACTAACCAACTAACTGTAACTAACTACTTTAACAGTGTTAACAAACTCCTAACTAACTCTAAGTAATTAACTCCAAGTCTTAACTAATTCTATCAAACTCAATAAATTAAATAGACTACAATTGAGTAAAACTAAAAAACAAAGTTAAAAATCTCATCTTAGAGTCTAATAAATGAGTCCAAATCACATAAATCATGTAAAATCAAATGCATAAAAATTTGAACTTTACCTCTAACGAAAACAGCGCATGATATGAGTAATGGTTCAATATCTCTAGCACTTGAATCCTCTTCTTCCCTTTTCACCAAAATACTCCATTACACTCGATCCAAAAACCTTCCAAAAGGTCAATCTCTTCACGCTCATCTCCTTAAAACTGGTTCTTCATCTTCTTGCATTTACCTATCTAACAGTATTGTCAACTTATACGCCAAGTGCCACCGTTTGTCGGACGCCCATCTCGCTTTCCAAGAAATACAGAGCAAAGACGTTGTCTCATGGAACTGTCTCATCAATGGCTATTCTCAATTGGGTCGTCGAGATTCTTCTCTTTCCGTTCTTTATCTCTTCAAGTTAATGAGACAAGAAAATGCCCTCCCAAATCCTCACACCTTTGCTGGCATTTTTACCTCTGTTTCGACTTTGGGGGATTCCTTTACT
>JAJOOE010004555.1:0-24302 GCA_036250405.1 Solanum raphanifolium
TCACATGCAAAATATCACAAATGAGTATTTCAATTAATTAAAAATTAAAGGTTCTTAATAAAATATTATAAAGATTAATATCACAATTTATAGATATTCCAGGAGCTAAGAACAAATATACTATGTAACAACATAAAGTCAAAATGATTTAAAAATAATTTTTGAGTCTTATAAAAACTTATTTTACTGTGAATTCAAAACCAAAAATATGAAAGTCCAAATTTGAAAGTAAAATCACTTATACAAAGGTTCTAAACTGGAAATGTAATAAATTATTGTATATAAAAGGAAAATTAGACTATGATTCTTAAATTTCATAATTGAAAACAAATAAGAAGGGATCCAAAATATTCTACTACATTAGTGGCAAATTACTTATTGTGCATGAGTTCACTCTAACAAGAAACATGATAATTGATCACTATAATTATACTCATTGTATCAATATTCTACATCATATTTTCTTACATTCTCAATGTAGAAGTTTTGAAATGGAAAAAAACGATCAAGGTCAGTAACTCAGAAAGGATGCTAAAAACTCCCATTAAAAAATTGAAGAATGTTGAGCTTCAACAATTGAGTGAGATCGTGAAGGAAAAATTGGACGAAGTTAAAAATGTGGCGAAGCAACAAATGGAGCGTGGTGTTGCATTTCCATATCAAATCCTTGGAAATGCATTGGCTCCTTCTAAGGATGAGTAAAAATCTTCATCAAGTTTCGATGTTGGACTAACTAGGTCTTATTAAATTTACCATATTTATGATTTGAATTTTACATTTCAGTATGTTTATCCTAATATGAAATGAAATAAAACTTTGTCTTTCCAACTCAAGTTCCTCCATACAATTATGAATCACTAATGAAAATCATAAATCTTGGCCATAGAGATTTCAAGAAACTAATTCAAGAATCTCAAGAAAGGTTTTCTTGATCGCTTACCTTCAAGCTAGGGTTTCAAGGCTTCTAATCAAGTTCTTCTTCAAGATCCTTTCAAGATTCTTCAAGAACCTAGTTCTTCCAGGTATGTAAAACTATCATAGTGTTGGACTAGTTCGTCCTCACGCCCTACATCTACTTTCAAATCAGTAAAGGAGAAATCTAGGATTCTACCCCTAGATTTGAATATTCTTTAGATAAGTTGATTTGAGTCCTTAAGTTAAGTAGTTCATGCCCATAATTCCGCATGAACCCTCCGAGTCGAGCAAGTGAGTATGAGAGCAAGGAGAATATATTCATGAGTCTACTTTATCATCACGAGTTCCTTCGTACCATGAGCCATAACTCTTGAATTCATAATTCACATTCAAGAGAGAGTTAAGAGTAGAGTTCAAGAAAGCTTTTGAGTTCAATTGTGAATCCTTTGTGATCAACTATCGATTTGAGCTAAGTTTTGAGGAAGTAAGTATGACAATAAGAGGAGTTGTATACATGAGTTCCATATTGTTATTTAGACCCTTGAGTCGAGTCATTCATGCCCATAAATTCCGCATGAACTCCATCAGTTGAGTATCTTTGAGAGGAGTAGTATCTTCAAGTTCTAAGTCTTGAGTATTGATTCCTAATCCCTTTGAGATTATATTTCTAATCATGGGACTATTACATGCCACCCTTGAAGTCCTTGAGTTGAATTGTTCATGCCCATAATTCCGCATGGACCCTATAAGTCGAACAGTCTTGAGATGAGAAGTATCTTTGAGTCCTTGAGTTGAGTAGTTCATGCTCATAATTCAGCATGAACCCTCTGAGTTGAGCATTCTTGAAATGAGTAGTATCATTGAAGTTCTTGAGTTCCAAGTATTGAGTTCTATCTATGGTTATTAAAAACCTTGCATTGAGTCGTTCACGTCCATCATTCGGCATCCTTTTTTGAGAAGTTTTTTACAACTTTTTCTAAACTTGTTTTAAGACTTGAGCACTTAAGTTGACAAAAAGTAGAGTCGAGTTCATTTTCTTTAAAATGATATATGGGAACTAAGTATTCCCAAGAGTAAATGTTTTCACATTTAAGATGAGAGGAAACTGAGATTTCCAAAAGAGTTTTGAGCAGTTTGAGTACCATCTCTTTTAAGAGAAAGATTTTTGAGTAATTATCTCAAATCAAAGAAAAAGTTATGTTTTTAAACATATGAGCTGAGTATTTTGGGAGTAGTATTAAGCACCGATATGGGGACGAGTTTGAGTTCAGATAACTCACATTTCCATCATGGGTAAAAAGGATCATACTTTTTTAGATGATTCCTATATGACGGTAAAGTATAGGACAGTTCTGGCAGCATGGGCAAGACACTATATCATCACTTAGGCTCATAGTGGTGGTTGTCGGTTAAAGAAACTCCCACAGATTTATATTATATTTTATTATATAAATTGAGTTGTTATTGTATTCTTCAATACACCGAGTTGATTTCTATTGTTTTAAAAGCTTTCCATATATTGCATGTGTATTGTTGCTTTATATTGAGTTGAGTATCCAGATTTGAGTATCCAAAGTTGAGTACCCAGAGTCGAGTATCATATCTTTGAGTTGAGTATCTAATCTCTGAGTTGAGTATCTTATCCTTGAGTACTTTTGAGTTGAGTAAGTTGAGTAGTTTTGAGTATCCTTGAGTATTCCTTGAGTTGAGTAAGTTTGAAAAGAAGTAAGTATGTTTCCTTTTTTAATCAAGTTCAAGCTTATGCTATGCTTTAGAATTCCCCTTACATGCTCGTACATTTCACGTACTGAGCCATTTGGTCTTCATCATTTCATGATGTAAATACAGGTATTCAGGGTCATCAATAGGAGCTTCGTTGATACCACATGCAATTCTAGTTAGTTATGGTGAATCTCCTTGCTTCCAGAAGATTTCATTTAGCTTTTAGTTATATCTTTTGTTAGGAAGTCGTGGGTCTTGTCCCGACTTCCATTTTTGTCATTTAGAGGCTTCATAGATAGTATGTAGAGTTTCAGAAGTCTATTCATTTATTTTATTAAATGTTTTAAAGACTTAAGTTGCCTATTTTATGGCGAGTTGAATAATTTATTTTTATGACGAGTTTTTCATTTGAGTTAAAGTTTTGTAATTGAATTTCATAAATTTTTGTTTTGTTTTAAGCTTTGTATGCTTGAGTTAGTCTTCCTCTTGTAGTCATCCAGGATGAGAGTTCACTTGGGGACCAACAATGGTTCTCGAGTGCCGGCCACGTCCAGGGTGTAGGCTTGGGTCATGACAATATTCTTCTCTACTTCCTTAAAGAGTTTTATGTTTGAAATTGGTTGGTCTATCACGCTTTAGGTGTACCATAAATTCTATCCTTCAAAGACCATTTATTGAAACATTTGCAGCTTAATTACAATATTTGGTCAGGAAATATATCTAGCAAATTATTTGCAATATTTTGCAAATAAATTATTTCTTGAACTTCAAGTTCACATTTTTTAACGAGGATCTAGATAATTCACCCCACACATAATTTTCAGCTGCTAATTATATCTCCCCATAATGTTAGAAAATCTAACATTTACCCCCAACCTCATTTGGGGATTCATCTTTGGGCATGGTAGAACAATAAAATCAGATATGCACACATCAAATTTTTAGATGAAAATTATTTGGGTCCTGACCCTGAACCAATTGTGATGGGAGAACCTTGTTGGCTTGATGCATACATGTTAAATAAACTCGTCTTTTACCAAATTTTATTTGTTAGATTTGTTCTCATATTCAATGGTTTAGTTATAATTGGAGGCATACAATTTCTTCTAAACCAACCAGCATTATTAACATAATTTTATACTTTGGAACTATGCTCTTAATTTAACAATTCGAGCAAACAACTTTACAAAACCAATCTGTAAGTTGATAACAAACGCACATGTGACCATACCATAGATGCATCTATTAAATCATAATAATAAGTGGCCCACATTGCAGGTGAACGGGCCCATGTTCATATTTTTATATGATCCAAATAATTTTAGGGGATACAATCCAACCTTAGCTGGTACAGTGATCATTTTACCATGAGAAAAATCAGCACAAGAGAATTCTTGAAGAATCTTTATTTCTTCAACATAATCCACATGAATTCTCAATTTCTTTTGCATCACATTTGAACTGGAATGACCAACCAGTTATGCCAACTGATATGTATTCTAGTAAACTTTTAGTTTACTTTTGTAGGTGATTCCATCATCATGCCTATATTTGTATACAACTATAATGACCTGTTCCCAACATTATGGAAAATCCAATGGGAAGGAATTTGGGCCAGAAAACTTCTGAGTAGTAACTTGGAAATTTCTAGCCTAGACCAGAATTGGATGAAATCTGAGTCAGGTGGGGCCTAGGGAAATCTGTTAATGAATGTGGATCGAATTCGGGCGAATAGAACTCCCGAAATTGATCTTGGCGTGAAAGGATAGTTTTAGAATGTCTCGGTTTGAAGGTGTGTTGTGAAATAAGAGCTTGGAACTCAAATTTTGTGCTTCTGTTTCCGTGCAAGCCGCTGGGGCAGGATTAATGCCGCTAGGGCGGGGCCGGTGTGATGGGATGGGGTCCGCCGTGGCGGGTCAGTCACGAATTAAGTCGGGAAAAACTCCAATTTCCTTATTTTCTGTAAAACTTCGTTCTTAAAAGCTAAGGGATGACCCAGGGTGATTCTTGATAGTTTTCCACGATTTTAGCACTAAAGGTAAGGAAATTACTCCCCTAATCCGTATTTCTATTCCTAGAACTTAGAATCTTGGGTAATTATCGCTGGGGAGGATTTTGGCCTGAAGTTGATGGTGGGAAAATCCCTATTTCAGTACTAGTATCTTAGGTTTGGCCTTGGATTGATAGTTTGATTATTATCCGGGTAAATTAGACCTTTTTTATTTATCCTTGCGTTAATTACTTGTTTATAGACCAAGAACAAGCTGAAAGACTTCGGAAAGGGAAGGCTCAAGTGTCTTAGGAGTATTCAAGCTTGATTTCAAGGTAGGTGATGGTTTGATTTCCTATTTGTGTGATATATGTGGGTTAACTGCTTCATTGTATGTATGCATGTATGTGAATAGTGAAATGTGAATTGAAGTTAATAAATGATTATGTGCGAACAACTACATGCCATGAACTGTTACTTGACCATGTGACTATATGTACTATTCATTAAGGTGTGGTTGTGGTTGTGGTTGTGCTTATTGGATCAGGTGTCACGTTCCGACACATATATTAGATCGGGTGTCAGGTTGCGACACATACATTGGATCATATGTCACGTTCTGACACACTAACAGTTTGGGTGTGGGTTCCATGAGAGGACCACTTGTGATTAATTACGTTCACATCCAATTGCCATTGATATTGGAAAATTGTATGTTGCTCCTAAAATGATAAATAAATTGTGCATTCGGTATATGTGTGTTTACTGTGTTGGAATGCTTGTGTATATTGTGCTTACTGGTATAGCGGTGTGATCTTACCGGTACACTGTGGTTATGTACTGATACTACACTTTCTCATTCTTTGTTGAGTACAGGGCATCTTTAGGTGGCTACTGACAGACTTCAGTTAGGAGATCACTGATCGAGATCAGATTCAAGGGTGAGCCAATTCTTTCAGGCTGCCATGGATCCTCTATTGTTTAGTCCATTCTTTTCGGACTCAGACTCTATGGTTAGATTTATTCGTATGTTTAGTTTCGGGGTTGCACCCCTTTTTTCTTAGACTTGTTGATTATTAGAGTTTTGGTATGACGACTTTCAGGTTCTAGTGGTTGACTTCCACAATAGCTTGTTTAATTGTTTATTTAAAACCTTTGGAGTTTATGGTAACTCTATTTTTATTCATCATTTAAACCTGCTTCCGTATCTTTAAATGTTTAGTTTTTTGGTAATTTGCTTAGTTGGGTTGTAATAATGGTTCTCCCACCGGAGGGTTAGTGTGGGTGACAATCACGGCTGGCTGAGTCGTGACAACAACAAATAAATATTTATAATCCTCTTCGGTTGTAGTAGTCTGAAGATATTAAATCTTCTCATAATTTATAGTCTTAATATAATAATTTTTTTCTTTTCAATTCCTTCAAAACTTAAAAAGTTTCTTTTGAGACTTACTATATAGCCCCCATATTATGGACAATTTCATTCCTCCGGATAGTAAAAAATTAGCCTTTTCAAAATTCTCAATTGATTTTGTGTACTCCCACAAATTTTACAACACCATTCTTATGGTGACCATCTCCTTCAAGAGGGCAAATTATTACTATTGTCATAGTTAAAATTACTACGGGCAAGACTAGTTTCTTGACAACCAATGACAAATTTGTGTCGCCACACAACAATATTTATTTTGGTCATGGCCACAACCTTTATAGCAAATAATTATTTCTTTATTTTATCCTTTGGTAGTTCATAATAAAATATACCACAATATTTGTGATGTACACAAATTACGTGACCAAATAACCATTTATGTCGAAGTATTTTTTATTTTCTTTTATTCTCTCAAATCTCAGGTAGAGATGAGATGTGACATTTATCCAACCATACATGAACATGTCCTTATCCATATGAACACAAGTCACATTTTCTTCAAGAAATGGACCATAACCATTTGTACATTCTCCATAAGTTTTTATTAGAAACTCATTGTTATGCTTTGACATTACCAAATTTATGTGACTTGCCTCAACATCACTTTAAAAGGTCAAATGTACTACCATTTCGTATTCCTTTAATTTGATGGAGGAATTACAAAAAATTTCAAATTGGATTGCACCAACAACAATGTGCCCAATAACCTTTTATACCACTTTGACGACTAAAAAATACCTTCACATTTGAAGGACCATCTTAAGAACCCATAATGTTCTTCCTTTTAATTACCTCAATGATGACCATTAACATTTGACCACACTAATATTCAAACATTCAATCACTTGTCATCTTTCAAACATATTATGCATTGCTACCACATTCACATAAGAGAATGAAGCAAATTTATTGCGCAGATTTCATGACTTTTAGTCAAAAATATATTAGTTTGTGTTAGTCATCCCCATATTATCACTATGGTGCATTAGGAAATAAAACCCCATGTCTTACCCTTATAAATAATTCTTATGCCATAAATTAATGGGAATGAACCCAACATCTTGTTCTCATGGTATATCAAGACTTGAATCCGATCTTTTACCCCTTTTTAGTGCGATAAGATTTAAATCTATTGTCTTATCCTTAAACAATGATATAATAGGCCAAGTGTACTTGAACTCACCTTCAAACCTTTAAAATATTACCCCACTTTGTAATTATTTACACAATTAAATTTCAATAACATATGATATAATCAAGGATCAGAGGAACAACAAACTATTTATATTCTATTATTATCCTCCAATAAAAATAATATTCAATGCACCAAATCTTTTTAGTGAATCATCAACTTATTGACACACTAAGATGCTAAACAGTTTTCACGATAAATAATAAATAGATTAACTGTAGACAAACATACACACAAAATAATTGATTACATTTGTCAACTCCAAAATGAATTCACTAGTGATCAACTTTGTCATTACTATATTCCTTTACAATTTATTCCTATTTTTTAACGAGTACCTCAAAAATTTATCACCATTATTTTATTTTGAAATTTAAATTTATAGTTTACAACAAATATTCATATCATCAATTGAAAGTTATAATTTATCCATAAATTTTAACATGAAACGGGATGACAAAAAAAATCATAAATCAACAAGAGGAAAATTGAAACATACTACATGATTTATGTCATGTAATTTGCACTGCACAACATCTTAAGCTTTGAGATACTATTCACAGCAGTACCCAGGAGATGACAGTAAATAGAGGTGTTCATGTTTTGGTTTGGATCAGTTATTAGTTAAAATCAAAACCAAACCAATTTAAATCGATTTTTAAATTTCTAAAACCAAACCAAACCAAATAAAAAAAATAACCGTCGATTTGGTTATCGTCGGTTCAGTTCGGTTTGGTTAGGTTTTTTCGGTTTTTTTTAGTTTGAAAGTAATAAGTTTGTTGAGGACATACACATCTCGATAGAAACAAACACTTAGTACATGAATAATTCACAAATAAGCTATTACACGAGCAAAGTGATTCATCCAATGTACCAAGTTTCAGAAACTAAAAAAACTCATTGTCAATACCATAAAGTTGGTTCAATATTCTGGAGATCTCAACATCTTATAAATAGACTTTTCAATAAAATTACACCTTAAAATATTGAGAAATTACTTCTAAAAAAAACCAATATTTCATAGTCAAAACTAATCAATTACCATCTTCTTTAGCTTGAGCTTTAAATTATTCAATGTTGTGTTAGAAAATTTTATAAAGAACAGAGAAAGTGTGATCTTTAAAGTAATGAATATTGAGGGATTTGGACTTAAGGTTTTAATAGTTGGCTAAAATTTAAGTGTAAGGCTTCAGAATATAGTAAAATTAAAGACTTAAGTTAACTAAAATTTATCAAAATACTTATATTTTATATATAAATAATTATAAAATTTATATATGTAACTTCTTGGTTCGGTTTGGTTATTTTTGCGGTTAATTTTTAGTAAAATCAAAACCAAACCAAATAATATCGGTTTTTCAAAATTTAAAACCCAACCTAACCAAATCATACTAAATATCGGTCTTTTTAATCGGTTTGATTCGGATTGCGGTTCAGTTTGGTTTTATAACCATAACCATGAACAACCCTAATAGTAAATATTATATTTTCTTCTTTTACGAGAAGAACTTAAAAGTAATCACGAAAATAATATTAGAGACTTATGCTGATAACGTGTTACAAAACTAAAGCAAAATAAGACAAGAAATATAGAAGTTGAAAGCGATAGAAATTGGGAGACAAGAGATGAAAGCTTTTCTTATTCTATTCAAGTGTTCATCAAATCTTCAAATGTATCCAATATGAACTCTAATGCCTCTATTTATATATTACATAGAGGCATACAAAAGGTTTGTCATAAACATGAGATTAACCATGAATGTAATGGAGACATTAACCATGTAAGTTATAGAGGAACATCAAGGGGCCGGGGAAGGTTATGGAGGTTTGAGAGTTACTATACATTACAATGTCATTACACGTTGAAGTTATGGACATCCACATAAAGATATTTACAGCAAATTTATCATTTTTGACTCCTATTCATCAAATTAAATCAAATAAAATTTTGTGAAGAATGAGGAAGATTAATAATCCTCTCGGATCCTACTCATCAAGACATAATGTATTACCATAATCTTGAGAATTTTCCTATACATACAAATTTCTTCACCCTCCCTTTGCCTCCAATCCTCTTTCATTTCTATTCTCAAACGAACAAGTTATCAACTTCACTGTAAGTTACTGCATCAAATCTCTAGTTTTTTTTTTGTAAAGAAATAAAAGTCAAGTTCTTGTTTGTTTCAATCATTCTAAGAGTCATCTTTTTATGTTTTTGTTTGTTTTGGGGTTCTTTTTATGTTAATCTCTTTATTTCCATTAAAATTTATACTCTTAGGTTAATTTTTTAGTGGGAGTTTTCAGCATCCTTTCTATGTTAGTGATCTTGATCTGTTTCTCCATGACAAAACTTCTACTTTGAGAATTCAAGAAAGTATGATGTACGTAGAATATTGATACCACGAGTATATTTATAGTGATCAATTACCATATTGTTTGGTAAGAATGAACTCATGTATAATAAGTAATTTTTCATAAATGGTAGTTGAATATTTTGGATCTCTTCTTATTAGTTTTTCATAAATGGTAGTAGAATATTTTGGATCTCTTCTTAGATATCCTTTGTATAAGTGGGTTGACTTTCAAATTTGGACCTCCATATTTTGGTCAAACTTCTTGAATTTATAGTAAAATAAGTATTTAGAAGAGTCAAAAATATTTTTAAAATCATTTTGACTTTATGTTATTACATACTAGGGGTGTACAAAACCGAACCGAAAACCGAACCAAATCGCAAACCGAGAAAAAAACCAGACTAGTGGTTGGTTTGACTTGGTTTGGTATTGAAAAAAAAACCCGACTATATTTGGGTTGGTTTGGTTTTAACTAAAAAAAACCAACCCGAGACCAAACCAACCCTACATTATATATATAATTTTAAAATTTTATTTATACATAAAAATATTTACTTTGATATAATTTTTAAATATTTCTTATACTTTTACTTTTTCATAGTTTTTATCTTTTAATATATTATTTCAAGTTTGAAACTTAGGATTCTGAATGGTTCAATAAAGATTATAGTTCACAGATGTTGGTAATTATAATAAAGCTTAATTCAAAATCAAATTAATACTAATGCAAAAAGAAAATCAATTCAACACTAAGAATGACAATAATATTGAATATTTGTTCTTTGGTTTTACATTGGTTTAGACAATTCAAATACATAATCTAATTTTAATTTTCTTTAATATTTAATCATGTAACTAATACTTATTAAACTTATTTTAGCATGATTTAGTACTTTTAAATTATGATCATTTTCATTATAACTTGTTAATTTGCAATATTTGTTTTATGCGATTTCATTATTATTATTTTTTTATTGGATATTTTAGTGTCATTACTCATATCATATTGTGTTATTTTCTTAAGAAACATATTAGACGATAGTTATATTTTGGTACGACTAAAGAAATATTTGAAGTACAAGTAAATTATATATTTGTATAAATACTTTACCGGAAAAGTCCGAAAAAATCCGAAAAAACCCGAGGTTGAAAAACCCGAGTTTTATTGGTTTGGTTTGGTTTATAGATTTAAAAATCCGACACAAATGGTTTGGTTTGATATTTGAAAAACCCGAACCAACCCGGTCATGTACACCCCTATTACATACTATATTTGTTTTTAGCTCCTTTAATATCAAAAAATCGTGATACTAATCCCTATAATATTTTATGAAGAACCTTCAATTTTTAATTAATTGAAATAGTCATTCTTTATATTTTGAATCTGAAGATTTCACAAATTTTAAAATTTATTAATTTTTAAATCATTTAATTATTCATGTATTATATTAAATTTGTATTGATAATCCATATTTAAGAATAATGTCATTTTTAAGAACAATCTAGATGTAAATTACTTTCTATTTGAAATGATTAAGAAAATACCACAAGAATTAAAATTTGAAGTTTACTTGGTTTCTATTTAATAAATTAACTTAAATTAAATTTAAATGCACCCTCTACGTTCCTACTCATCAAAGTAAATTAAATAAAATTCTAATTTTACTCTCTTAGCTCCTACTCATCAAATAAATGGTTAAAAAGTATCACAAGGACTAAAATTTAAAATTTTGTTATAAAACTAAAGCAAAATAAGACAAGAAATACAGAAGATGAAAGCAATAGAAATAGGGAGACAAGAGAAGAAAGTTTTTCTTATTCTTCCAAATATTCAATTGATAACCAAATCTTCAAGTGTATCCAATATGAACTCTAATGCCTCTATTTATAGTATTACATAGAGGCATACAAAATGTTAGTTATAAACATGACATTAACCATGAAAGTTATGGAGACAGTAACCATGTAAGTTATGGAGGAATATCAAGGGGGAAGGTTATGGAGGTTTGAGAGTTACTATACATTATGATGTAATTACACCTTGAAGTTATGGACATCCACATAAATATATTACAACACTCTCTCTTGAATGTCTGATAATATGCCTCATTAAAACCTTATAAGGAAAAACCATGTGGGAAAAATTCTAGTGAAGGAAAAAGAGTACGTATATCTTGTAATACGCCTTGGTTGTTGCCTCATTAAAAACCTTGTCAGGAAAACCTATTGGGGCAAAACCTAAGCCAACGAAAAAAGAGTGCAACATGTATTTACTCCCTCTGATGAAAACATTACTTGATATCTCGGAGACAATGCATTACAATCTTATATCTCAACTTCTCAAATATTGATGTTGACAAGCCTTGGTGAATAATTTTACAATATTATAGCTTGAACGGGTCTTTTGAACGTCTATCTCACCATTTTGTTGAAGATCATGTGTGAAAAAAATTTCTTTGAAATATATTTTGTCCGGTCTCCTTTTTTTGTATCATTCCGTCAATCGAGCTATACATTATTTTCGTAAATGGCGGCTGGAATATCCCTTTCCAAAGGAAAATCACATATTTCCTTAATATGGCAGGTCATGATTCCAGCCAAACACACTCCCAACTTACTTCATAGATCAATATTATTTCTGCATGATTTTGAAGAAGTGGTTACTAGTGTTTGATTCTTTGACTACCAAGATATTGTTGTGCTTCCACATGTAAACAAATATCTCATTTACGATCAAGCTTTATGTGGATCAAATAAATATTCTGCATTTACATAATTAAAAAAATTGACTCGGAGATTGATCATTTCAATTTTATTGAAACTCGTCCTTTGTTCTCAAAGAAAATCACGCATCTTCTATGTGTTGAGTCACTTGCTTTGTTAGTTTCTTGGCATAACTTGAATGATAATATGCTGATCTCTTCACATAATTTTCGTTATATTGATCAAATAATCTTCTAGCATTTGCATAACCAACAATCTTTAAGTGCACCAATTGCACTAATACATGATATTTTCTAATCATTCTTATGAGATCGAAAAGCTTTTTTCTATGTGTTAAGCAATCTCAGAACCAACGGGTACTTGATGGAATTTCTTTAAGACCTTTTAAATCCTTCAAATAATTTCATATAACCTTCATCGTCTAGTTAGACTTAATAATCATTCATTATACATATTTAAGTATTTCATCTATTGCCAGACTGAAACAAGTCTCATTGCATCCACCACTGGAGAATATATCTCTATTTAATAATGTAAGAACTTTTGTGAAAACTCTTTATGCCCCGAGGCACAAACCATACTTTATATTTTACGGTTATACTTTCGCACAATGATTCATTTGTACCCAACTGACATTATATTTTTATCTATGAACTATAAGTTCAAAAGTGAAAAGCATCACTTTTTCAAAAAACATCACCTTTCTCAGTGAAACAAAGTATACTTGAATAGTGCACTTTATTTGGCCAATCATTTATCTGTCCATATTATATGACAGATTTGAATTCAAGATCCTCGTCACCATTTATAGCATTAAGTGCTACTTCATAATAAAGATACCGTCGACGGTCATTTTACTCTACTCTAATATGACATAACTTACCGAGATCTCTTCATTTTTTGTTGAAATCTTCCTCATGAGCCGTTAATTCATGTTGAGTTGGCATGATGACAAGACTGCTGATGTGTTTTCTGTTTTCAGAAGAAATATATCTTCTGTTTTAGTTTTTCAGTTATGAGTATCCTAGTCTTTAGGCATGTATTTGTTGGTAGACTTAGTTCCTAGTTATTAGGAAGATTATGTTTTGCAGTTACTGCATTATTTACTGCAAATTGTTAGGAGTTTCTTCTATTTAAATATTTCTTCCTTCAGCTTAATAAATTATTCTCTCTTTTTTCTTCTTCTGGCGTATGTTTTTCTTTAGCTTCTAACACCAACATTTTTCATTATTTTCAGGTACATAAAACTTTTTTCAAGGTATTATGAAGTGTTATGTCATTATTGTGCTTTTTTAAACAATTGCCTCCTTTTAATGATCATTTTGATAATTTGCTCCTCTACTTCCTTAAATAGTTTTATGTTTGAAATTGGTTGGTCTATCACACTTTTGGTGTACCATAGACTCTATCCTTCAAAGACCATTTATTGAAACACTTGCAGCTTAATTACAATATTTGGTCAGCAAATACCTCTGGAAAATTATTTGCAATATTTTGCAAATAAATTATTTCTTGAACTTCTAGTTTGCATTTTTAACGAGAATCTAGATAATTCACCCCACACATAATTTTCAGCTGCTAATTATATCTCCCGCTAATGTTAGGAAATCTGACATTTACCCCCAAACTCATTTGGGGATTCAACTTTGTGCATGGTAGAGCAATAAAATCAGATGTGCACGTATCAAATTTTTAGATGAAAGTTATTTGGGTCCTGACCCTGAACCAATTTTGATGGGAGAACCTTGTTGGCTTGATGCATACATGTTAAATAAACTCATATTTTACCAAATTTTATTTGTTAGATTTGTTCTCATAATCAATGGTCTATTTATAATTGGAGGCATATAGTTTCTGCTAAACCAACCAACATTATCAACATAATTTTATACTTTGGAACTATGCTCTTAATTTAACAATTCGACCAAAAAGCCTTACAAAACGAATCTGTAAGTTGATAACAAACACACATGTGACCATACCATAGATGTATCTATTAAATGATAATAGTAAATGGTCCACGTGGCAGGTGAACGGGCCCATGTTCATATTTTTATATGATCCAAATAATTTCAAGGGATACAATCCCAACCTTTGCTGGTACACTGTTCATTTTACCATGAGAAGAAGCAACACAAGAGAATTCTTGAAGAATCTTTATTTCTTCAACATAAGCCACATGAATTCTCAATTTCTTTTACATCATATTTTAACTGGAATGACCAACCGGTTGTGCGAACTGACATGTACTCTAGTAAACTTTTAGTTTGCTTTTGTAGGTGATTCCATCATCATGCCTATATTTGTATACAACTGTAACGAAATGTTCCGGACGTTATGGAAAAGCCAATGGGGAAGGAATTTGGGCCAGAATAACTTGGAAATTTCTAGCCTAGGCCAGACTTGGACGAAATCTGAGTCAGGTGGGGTCTAGGAAAATTTGGTAATGAATGTGGATATAATTGTGATTTTGATCACATGAGTGGATAGCCAAGACGTTAAGGAGCCTGTACGGCTTTACAGAATCAAATTCAGGCACGTAGAACCCTCGAAACTGATCTTGGTGTTAAAAGATAGTTTTAGAAAGTCTCGGTTTGAAGGTGTGTTGTGAAATAAGAGCTTGGAACTCATATTCCGAGGTTCTGTCTCCGTGCAAGACGCTGGGGTAGGATAAATTATGCTAGGGTGGGGCCGCTGTGGCGGGATGGGGTCCACCGTGGTGGGCCAGTCACGAATTAAGTCAGGGAGAAACTCCAATTTCGTTATTTTCTGCAAAACTTTGTTCTTAAGAGCTAAGGGACGACCTAGGACGATTCTTGACAGTTTTCCACGATTTCTAGAGCTAAAGGTAAAGAAATTACTTCCCTAATCCGTATTTTGATTCCTAGAACTTAGAACCTTGGGTAATTATCGTTACTGAGGGTTTTGGCCTAAAGTTGATGGTGGGAAAAGCCCTAGTTGAGTACTAGGATTTTGGGTTTGGTGTTGGATTGATAGTTTGATTATAATCCGGGTAAATTAGGCCTTGTTTATTGATCCTTGCGTTAATTACTTGTTTATAGACCAAGAACAAGCTGAAAGACTTCCAAAAGGGAAGGCTCAAGTGTCTTACGAATATTCTGGCTTTGTTTCGAGGTAGGTGATGACTTGATTTCCTGTTTGTGTGATATATGTCGGTTAATTGCTTCATTGTATGCGTGCGTGTATATGAATAGTGAAATGTGAATCGAAGTTAATGAAATGATTATGTGCGAACAACTACATGTCATGAACTATTACTTGATGTCACGACCCAGACCGTCGTGATTGGCACCCACACTAACCCTCCGGTGGGAGAACCATTACTACAACCCAGACTAAACAACTTAATGAAAACAAAAGCATTTAAAGATACGGAAGCAGGTCTAAATGACTAAAAGAAATATAGAGTTCCCATAAACTCCCCAAGTTTTAAACAAATAACTTAAACAAACTAATGCGGAAGAACAACCCCTAGAACTTGAAAGTCATTGTACCAAAACTCTACTAACGACAAGTCTAAGAACAAGGGGCACAACCCCGAAACTAAACAAACACCTTAAACAAATAGTCTGAGTCCGAATAGAATGGACTTAAACAAGAGAGATCCATGGCAGCCTGAAAGAACTGGCTCACCCTTGAATCCGGTCACACTCAATAGTCACCTAACTGAGGTCTATCAATAGCCGCCTTAAGATGCCTTGTACTCAACAAAGAACAAGCAGGTGTAGTATTAGTACACAACCACAGTGTACTGGTAGGATCACGCGGCTATCCCAATAAGGGAAACACATGCAAGTAACCACAACATTATAAAACCGACATATACCGAACATATAAAATATTAGTCATCTTTTCAGGATCAATGTAGCATCACACATTCTCAATAATACACATTGGTTATCAATTTAGAGTAACATACAGTCTTCCAATATCAATCATCATTAGATATGAACGTAATCATCACAAGTAGATACACAACACAATTCAATAGTTCTCTCACGTAACCCAATTCAATGGTCCTCTCATGGAACCCACACCCAAACTGTTAGCATACCGGAACGTGGTACCCGATCCAATGTTTATGTTGGAACGTGGCAACCGATCCCATGTTTATGCCGAAACGTGGCAACCGGTCCATGTTTATGCCGGAACGTGGCAACTGATCCATTCAACAAACCACAATCAGAATAACAATGTATATTCTCACAATCATACAACAAGAGGTAATTCATGACATACAATTATTCAATTATCCTCATTTACGATTAGGTGTGATCAATAGATTTCATTCACATACATACATGCATTACAATGAAGCAATTACAAACATATTTCACACCAACATGAAATCACAACCATCACCTACCTCGAAGCAAGCTTGAAACCCTAAGAAACTTGATTCTTGCCTTTTTGGATTCGTTCCGCTTGTTCTTGGTCTACAAACAATCTATATAATACGAGAATCAATAAACAATCACTAATTACCCGAATTACTAACAATTCTATTAACCCTAGATCAAACCCATGATCCCAATTATCCAAATTAGAGTTGTTTCCACCATAGAATCTATAACAAAACCCTCCCCATCAATAATCACCATTCTATTACGTTCTACGGATCGAAAAACGGATTCGGGGAGTGAAAAGGTTACCTTTAGCCTCAAGAATGGTGAAAAACGAGTAGGAGTCGCCTGGGGTTCGTTCCTTGGCTTTAAAAATAGAAAAGTGCCAAATAAGGTCGTTTAGGGGTTTATTTATGACCTTAAGTCGCGTCGAACTCGCCACAACGGCCCTCACCCCACTCAGCGGCCTCGCCCTGGCGGCAAAAATCCCACCCCAGCGGCTTGCATGAAACCAGTGATCTTTTTAAAGAATTCCAACACCCCCATTTCACAACACGCCTTTAGCCAACAACACTCAAAAAATAACGTTAACGCTAAGATCGATTTCGGGAGTTCTACTCATCCGAATTCAATTCTGTAAAGTCGTACGGATTCCTTAACGACCTATCTAACTACTCATGTAATCAAAATCATAATTATATCACCCAATTGCTACTAGATTTCCCTAGACCTCACAAACTCCAATTTCGTCCAAATCTGAACTAGGCTAGGAAATCTCAAGTTTCTATGAAAAAGTTTTCTGGCCCCAATTCTTTCCCCATTGTCTTTTCTCTTATGACGGAAATCAGGTCGTTACAATAGATACCAATTTACCCATCACTCATCCCCGAGTGATCAACGAGGGAAGACTGACTAAAGCAAGAGTAGAGTAGTACTTGAATCGCTGAACAACAGGGGATACTTGTCTCGCATGTCCTTAGCTTCCGGATATCGCATTCACGAATTTCAATCGGTTCTTCTTCATACAGAATGTCTTGTCTAACACAACTGAGTCTCACTTTATGATATAGTTTTCATCCCCAAACCAACCAATTGAATACCTACACATCCATCCACAGAATGCCTCAATGAAGTCATCACAATACTCGAGTGATAATTATTGTTGTATGTAAACTTAACTACAACTAAAGCGATTCCCAACAACCACCAAAGTTGATCGTACACACGTCTATAACATGTTATCAAGGACCTTGACACAATCATCTGGACGAATCCTTTAGCACTTAAGCATGATAAAATTCCAAGTCAATACTCGCTACAAATAAAAGTGAACCTGAATCAACCAACACACACTCATAATACCCAAACAATCATAGTTCTTAACAATATCTCCATCCCACAACATAAATTCCCATGAGCTTAAGTTATAACAAATTTGATCTTTAGAAATCAGATACTCATCGAGGGATATGCCCAAGCATACAACCCCTCCAACAACACTATCGAAATGCTAGATTTAGTAATTGTATATTACCTTCTAAGAATAGTAGAATCGGACCCAAAGATTCCCACATTCAGCCACACATAATCGGTACATGACCTCGACGACTAGAGGAAAATTAAGATTGCCGGATAACCATAAATATGCTTGGTAGCTCTTTTATAAATTCTCCTAAGCAAAGTGGTACATGTAGAATCACTAAAATACTTTAACAACTCCAAGACAACACCAATTATGTCATTCGAAATAAACAAATCTTCTCAATCTTCCCACTCAACCAAGAGAACATCGCAGGATTTGGTACCCTGATCCACCACTAGGGAACCACCCACAAAAGTGAAAACACGCTAGAGCATAGCTAGTGAATCATACTCACAACACTAACAACCATCATAAACACTCTGACCATTTATCTCACTCTAAACCAACACTTTTATATGAAAACCTTTCTTAGGTACTTAACAATCAATAGTAATAAACTTTACGACTCAACCCAGGTGTAAGTCCTTTCAAAGGTTCAATACCTGATACAATTGATCATTTCTCACCTTGCTAATTTATACCTTGACAAAATATATTACCACGAATGGAGACTTAGAATGAAAACTCTGAATTGTAAACTCAACCGTATAACACAATCCCCTTATCTATCAATATTAGCTTATACCTTGAAGATTTTTATGAATTCATGAATCTTCGCTTATCATTGATCGCTTCTCCATCGATCTTACAATACCTTTCGCTAAAAATTCAATCGTACTCATTACTAAACTCAAGATAAAACAAATACTTATCATCACGCTCAAGCTAATGTCTGCACAATCCTTTCTCAAGCCTTTTTCAATAGTTTTTAACCCATCTGATGAACTTGTAACACTATTACTATAGCCACAACAAAACGAATGAAATCACGCGTCTCTGAACCCAATTATATACCCCTCTAAAGATATCTCTTTAGCCTTTGCAATCAAATAATATATTCTTCCTCTAGCCTCTCTCTAAAGTCTGTACTACATCCCACTATATTTTCCTTTATTATAACTCTAGCTCTTTAACATTCTATTCGAGTGGTGTCCTACAATCTCTTAAACTTTCCATACAACCACATTTCTCACCCAATATTAGAAAACCACGACCTTAGATACTCGCAAGTCATAATTACTATACAAGAATTCTCTTAACCAATAATCTTATTATATAGTTGCATCCCATCACAATCCATCACGAACTCTTATTACCCATTACGCCTAGTCAGCCTTGACTATCACTACGAAGCCCACCTTTCATCAACACGACACCTTAAACTCAGATATACTCATCAAATTTAAAGGACTAACCCAATCTTGGTACGCACTTTCTTACTAAAATCTTCAAATTTCGTCACCCAAATATACTCAATGGAACTTTCTTATCCATAAGTTGGTCATTCCGGTATCAATCCACTCCTTTATGGCTTATGATAAAATCACCATTCCTCATAGTACCCTCATTTTTCTTAACAAACAAGATAGGAGCACCCCACGGGGAAGCACTAGGACATATGAAACCTTTATCAAGATGCCCTTGGATTTTAGCGTTAAGCTCTCTCAATTCTTCTTGAGTCATACGATACGGAGGGATGGAAATGGAGCAAATGTCAGTTTCCAAGTTAATACAGAAATCTATATCTCTATATGGAGGCATACCGGACAAATTCGTAGGAACACTTCCTTAAACTGAAGCACTACAGGAACAAACTCAATTGAGAGAGACTCAACCTCAACATCCCGAATATGAGCCAATTACGCCCTTTAATCCGGTCACGTTCAATAGTAACCTAACTGAGGTCTATTAATAGCCGCTTGAAGATGCCCTATACTCAATAAAGAACAAACATGTGCAATATCAGTACACAACCACAGTGTACTGGTAGGATCACGCGGCTATCCCAATAAGTGAAACACATGCAAGTAACCACAACATTATAAAACTGGCATATACCGAACATATACAACATTAGTCATCTTTTCAGGATCAATGTAGCATCACACATTCTCAATAATACACATTGGTTATCAATTTAGAGTAACATACAGTCTTTCAATATCAATCATCATTAGATATGAACGTAATCATAACAAGTAGATACACAACCCAATTCAATGGTCCTCTCACGGAACCCAATTCAATGGTCCTCTCATGGAACCCACACCCAAACTGTTGGCATACCAGAACATGGTACCCGATCCAATGTTTATGCCGGAACGTGGCAATCAATCCCATATTTATGCCGGAACATGGCAACCGATCCCATATTTATGCATGTGGAAACCGATCCCATGTTTATGCCAGAACGTGGCAACCGATCCTATGTTTATGTCGGAACGTGGCAACCGATCCATTCAATAAACCACAATCACAATCACAATGTATATTCTCACAATCATACAATAAGAGGTGATTTATAGTATACAATTATTCAGTTATCCTCATTTACGATTAGGTGTGATAAATAGATTTCATTCACATATATACATGCATTACAATGAAGCAATTACAAACGTATATCACACCAACATGAAATCACAACAATCAGGTACCTCGAAACAAACTTGAAACCCTAAGAAACTTGATCGTTGCCATTCCAAATTCGTTTTGCTTGTTCTTGGTCTACAAACAATCAATATAATACGGGAATCAATAAACAATCACTAATTACTCGAATTACTAACAATTATATGAACCCTAAATCAAACCCATGATCCTAATTATCCAAATTAGGGTTGTTTCCACCATAGAATCCATAACAAAACCCTCCCCCATCAATATTCACCCATTTTATTACATTCTACGAATCGAAAAATGAATTCGGGGAGTGAAAGGCTTTCCTTTAGAATGGTGAAAAATGAGTAGGCGACGCCTGAGGTTCATTCCTGTCACACCCCGAGCCTACACCCTGGGTGGGACTGGCACTCGAAGACCATTGCTGGCCCCAAGCAAACCCTTGGCCTGACTTACTTAACTCAGCGGAAGACTTAAACTCAACAAAGATAAGTTCATATAATATACTGGAATGTTATAAAGTAACATTCAACTGGCCATTAAGGCAAACTCAAGTCTCAACATGGAATAATGACAATGAAAAGACTAAAGAACTAACATTTGACTATTTATGAAGCCTCTAATAACAACTGAGATGGATGTTGGGACAAACTCCACAACATCCTAATGAACTAAACTAGAAAACAATGAAATGGATCCTCCGGAATGCAAGGAGGCTCACCAGCAGACTCTGAACTGGTCACTAGATCAACGATGCGCCGGAATGCCGATCCTAGTTACATGTGTCTGCATCATAAGACGATGCAGGCCGACTGGCATCAGTACATTGAATGTACGAGTATGCGAGTTGGAATGCTAAAACAACATAGGCTTGGAAGGGAATCTGAAAGAAACACTTACCTTGGCTCTTCTCAACTCATGAATACTTAGCTGAACTCATTTCAATATAAAGCAATTTAAAACAAGTGCAATATAAAGAAAAGATGTTTAAAAACATGATGTCAACTATGTGTATATACAAGGATACAACATAACTCTGAAATGTATGTAAAAATACAATAACTGATGTATATAAACTACAATAACTTATGTGGGAGTTTCTCTAACCGACAACCATCACATAAGAGCTATAGTGATGATACAACGATCTATCTCACACTGCCATCGCATCCTATACCCGGCCAAAGGTATAGGACCTGAACTACTAAGTGGATCCACTAGTCTATTGTGAAAAATGGTTCATCTAAAAAGTATGACCCTTTTTTACCCATGGTGGCTACATGGTTTATGGGGGCTGTGAGTTGTCTGACTCTCCCCCATATCGTTGCTCAATACTACTCCCAAAATATATTAGCTCTTTATGTTTTAAAAATATACTTCTTCTGTGATTTGAGATTAGTGCTAAAAAACTTAGCTCAAAGGCTATCTTGGAAATCTCAGTTTCCCTGCTTGCTTCATTTAGAAAGCTATTACTCTTTTCTGAAAACTAGCCCGAAGGCTCTTTGGAAATCTCAGTTTCTGCTCTTATTTAAATGTGAAAAGATTTTAAATCTCTTTGGGAATACATAGTCCCCATATACTTCTTGGAAGAAAAGAACTTCAATTTTACATCCTTACTGAACTCGAAGCTTAAGTCTTAAAACAAAGTTGGAGCATTTGTGAAAGACTTTTGAAAACTTTTGGAACTCATCTTAACTTGACTCTTGACTTCTCTTGACTTTGACCTTAACTGCTCTTGACTTGACTCTTAACTGATCCTTGAATTGAATTATGGATTCAAGGATTAATATTTATGGTTGGAAAGATCTCATGATGTTTAGGAATGATTCTAGATAGTTAAACATGAGAAAAGACAAAAAATAAATATTTGAAGGTGGGTCTGCAACGCGGAGGCATAATTTAATTTTGGTTTTGAAAATGTCTTTTGAGGCAAAACACCTCGTGTCAGCTCCGCGACACGAAGCTGAAATGATCAAATCTGGGAACTAGGCGCGCGACGCACGACCACCCCTTAGTTTCGTCCGACAAAATTTCTTCTTCGTTTTCCAACCCCAATTCAGCCAAACTCGGTTCTTTTTCTCAAATTACTTTTAGATACAGATACCCAGCAAATGTACCTAAGAACCTAACTTGGAACGACCCTATAATGCGACGTAACGAACTCAAAAACTTCCCAACTCAGTCAAATTCAAGAACAATATATGAATTCAAGAATATGTATCAAGATCATTAATATTCAAATGCTTTTAGGACGAATCCAGACTGAAATAAATATGCTTGGCACGTGGGAGAATGATCCCAATGTTATGAGAGCCTCACATACCTGATAGAAGTAAATCCTTGGCGAAACACCAAGTTCCTTGATCGATCTTGATGAATTTTCCCTTTTCTCCTTCTTCTTTTCTCTTTGCCTTTCTCCTTAGCCCTAGCGTGAAATTCCAAGTTCTAAATGACAAAATTAAGAGGTATATACATGCCCTTTTCCCTTTGAAAAATAGTAATTTGTG
Organism: Solanum raphanifolium; assembly: GCA_036250405.1. Lineage (NCBI taxonomy): Eukaryota > Viridiplantae > Streptophyta > Magnoliopsida > Solanales > Solanaceae > Solanum > Solanum raphanifolium. The sequence goes on from JAJOOE010004555.1 coordinate 23,243, forward strand.
GTTGATTAATTCATTTGAAAAATGCTTTAGATTAGAGGTGTGCATCGGTCGATTCAGTTTATCAGTTTTTAAATACGACAAATCAATAAGATATTTTTTGTTGATTTTCAATTTTGGTCCTTAACGGTTCTGTTTTCGATTTAACTAGTAAGAAAATGCTTTTAAAACAAATATATGCCTTTTCCAACAATTTGACGCGACAAAACAATAATATAACTTTTCAGAACGTTCATAAAATAAAAACAATCATAACTAACATGAAAAGAATTATACAAGTGCAACACAAAGAGAAGTGAAGTTCTTACTTTAGGTTTTGATGTTTTATATAATGTGAAGTTGTGAACTCAAAGTCATTGTTAAGTGTAAATTAAAGACTAAAGGGCAAAGATAGTAACCAGTAAAGTACTGAGATTAAAAAAAAATACCTTACTAACTTTTAAATTCAAATAAATAATGAAAACTAAACTATACCAAATACATGATTTAGATGTTATAACTTATCGTTTTCCACTTTTTAATGAGGTTTAATTGTTAGTCCTTTTAGCTTTAAAGCCAATGAAATATTGAATAATTCTTTTATCTTTCAAGCAAATATTATATCAAGAACATTTAAGTGTAAAAATATAAATATACATTTTATAAACATGATAAATAAATAAAAAGTTAATACAAACCAATAGAAAATGGGAGTTGTATAGCCACAATAGACGAAAGGCAAATCAATTGGTTCCATGCAATCATTTCTTTTATATTCATTTGAATTGATTTCCTCCTTTATTGCTTATGAAAAAAAATGTATTTTCTTTTAAGTTTTTCAATACATTTCTATAATAACTCCTTATGTTCTTCATTTTTCATTCTTCCTCTATTAGCAAAAAATAGGAGATACATTTATTAACAACATGTTGGTTTTATTTCGTCAACACAATCATAGCCATCTTCAAAATCAGGTAAATTTATCTTTTTTCTCTATTACTTACTCATTCTTTCACAAATTTTGATGTACACAATTTTTCCTCTTGGACATAAAATGTTAGTCAACTACACTTCATCATTGTAA